>JARQOD010010869.1:0-25630 GCA_033576555.1 Oophaga sylvatica
TGCATAACTTTTGGTAACACATTTATCTAATGCTCTGCACTGAGTACTTATATCAGGGATTCCATCTAAATCTCTGAGTGACATGATTGAGACATAAGAATCAGGAGAAAAATAGAGTACCAGGTGATTACTTAGTAATAACCAATGTAAATTTTATTAAATATCAAAAGACAAGGCAAAAAACAGTACACTAAAGTGACACATACTCCAGTACTGTGCAGATAGGAAGGGGTCACCCCTTTGAAAGTAAAAGTATCAGGCATTAATATGAAGCCATAGTTCAATTTAGACATCAGAAGAAACCATCCCAACCAGGTGAAGAGAGCAGATCACACAAGTTAATAAATATAAATACCAAGGGAAAGCTTACCAAGGATAATAGAGTAGCAAGGTGGTGACCTCAAGCCAGATGTCCACCCCATCTATTATCCTAACAAATATGTGTACTTTTTTGTTAACTTTATTTTAAAGTAAATGTATTTATTGGTTTAATAATTTTTTTTATATTTTAAAAAATTTTAATAACTTTTTTTAAAACTTCTTACGTTGTCCCAGAATGGGACATCAACTTTCTCTGTCCGATTACTGATCTAATACTCTGCATGCTTTTGCACTGCAGGTAGTGATGAGCGAGCATGCTCACTACTACTCAGTACTCACCTGAGCATCTCACTGCTCAAGATGCATGGAGCTCGCCGAGTATTTGCGGGTTGCTCTGCGGGAGCTCGGGTCCCCGCCTTGCATGTTTGGCACTCTTAGAGAGCCAAAGAACATGCAGGGATTGTCTGCCACACACCGTAATGCCGCAAACAAACTTATGCTCATCACAGTCTACTCCGAATCAGCAGTGTAGGGAGAGGTGCTGTTGAGCTAGGGAGAGATTTGCTTGTTTCTTACTTAGTGAGTGTAGACATCAATATATTATACACATATCCATCTCAACTAACAGTCCTTCTGAGGACTAATCCAGCTGCATAGATATCAGTGCTACGCAGGCAGGCAGTGTATATAGCAAGAGGGTCCATTCCAGTTCTGTCATTCCAGTTCTGTCTGCCGCTGCTGCTTTTACGGATATTTCTAGATATAGCCCCAGGTATCAGGGGCCAGGAATGATTTTTTTTTTTTGGATCTTAATCCTGATTATTTGCTTAAAAAGCAATCCAGAGAACACCGTTTTTCTGCTCCATTTGTTTGTCGGCACTGGAAGATACTGCCAGATTCTTTCCATATTACTGCACTAAAAATCCATCTATTTAAAACTGTGGTTTGTCTGTCACATGGATCAACTATCAGTGCGCTCAAAATTCTGCAATTTCTGGCCTCCATTTAAATTTTATTGCAGTGTCTTAGCGAAGTTATTGACACCAGTTTAGTTATTGACACCAGTGCGCTCAAAATTCAGCCATTTGTAGTGAATGTGGAAAATATTGTCCTTCATTTAAAATGGGCAAGGCATGCGGAACTGGACGGATGGTGATGGCGATGGTGCATGTAGAGGCTAGGCTAGGCCGTGGGCAAGCTGAAATTGTGCCATAACAAACACCCACATCTTCTCGCCTGACCTTCCTTTCCCAATTACTATTGAACCCAGAGCAGTGTCAAAAGGTTGTTGGTTGCTCCAGTCACATTGCCACCACCACCACCCTGTCTTCCACATGGTCAAGTCTCAGTAGCCTGAGTATAGACCAATATTCCTTACCCTGATCCTCCTTCCTCCCACTATGCCGAGTGCCTGGAGACAACTGATCCCACATTTGGACACTCCGAAAAGCTGTTCACTTTTCCATTTATATATTCCGGCCTTTCGCCCGGTCCAATTGAAGCGGGGCAAGAGGAGATTGCATGTAGCGATGCATAAATATTTCAGCAGCCACGGTCACACGAAGGCGATGGTGGGAAAGTGTCACAAGAGGTGCATGAGGATGGACACAATTGCCAGAAATTCAGGAGGAGGACCATGGTGTGGAAGTGGAAGACGAGGTGGTGGATGATATAGTAACTGACACAAGCTGGCAGGACATGCAGAGCGAGTACAGCAGCACACAGGGGGAGAGAGGCGTAGCACTCCAACAGGTGAAAGAAGCAGTGTGGTGGCCACAGACAGAAGGTGGGCAACCGTTCCTCATAACACCAACACGAAGGAAGTTGCCAGTACAATTGCTAGGTCTTCCCAAGTTTGGTTGTTTTTAAAGACTCTGCCGATAACCCCAAAAAGGCCATTTGCACCACCTATCAGCCAGCATCAGCAGGGGTAGCAAAACTACCAGCCTGACCATCACCAGCATGATCAGCCACATGTCACAAAGCACCAGACTTTGTGACTCAAACCCCAGTGTCCAGGAACAGTGTCTGCGGGTGACACCACTGCTTCTTCCACTGTTGTGCATGCAAGCCAATCTCCTGTCCATGGTGCATGCAAATATGCCTCCTGCCCTGCACCTGTCGTTGCACACACTCAACTAGCACCATCATCAACATGTCCACGTTCTTGTCCCAGCGCAGCGTTCAGTTGTCCATACTCGAGTCCTTGGAACACAAGCACAAATACGCAGCCAACGCCCCACACGCCACACTACTAAATTCCCGTGCCCTCAACAATGCAGTTACTTGGAAAGTACACCTAACCACAGACACATGGACAAGTGCTTGTGGGCAGGAATGGTACATCTCGCTGACGGCACACTGGGTTAACATAGTGGAAGCGGGACCCAGTCGGACCTTGGGATGGAACACGTCCTCCCGACGGTGAGGACTGCGGGCTGTAGATCAATCAGGGTTGCCTCCACAGTCCTGCACCTCCTCTTAGTGTCCATCTCTGAAATGACCACATTAGTCACAATCTGAAAGCACTGCAGTACTGCCTCAGTCAAGCGGCAACAGGCTGTGCTGAAGCTAATATGCTTAGGAGACAAACTGCACAATGCTGAAGAGTTCTGGACAGCTCTGAAAGGGCAGGCAGATCTATGGGTGACACTGCTGAACCTACAGCCAGGCATGGTCGTGTGAGACAATGGCCGGAACCTGGTGCGAGCTGACTTAACGTACCATGCCTGGCCCATGTGCTTAACCTCAAGGTTCAGCGGTTTCTCAAAACCTACCCGGAGCTGCCGGATCTGCTTGTCAAAGTACGCCACCAGCCATTTTAGAAGGTCAGCTACAGCTTCAGCTGTCCTTGCTGTACTTCAGCAGCATTTGCAGCTTCTGGCTCACTGACTGGTGTATGATGTCCCCACGCATTGGAACTGCCTTATGATTATTGGGTATCCAAGATAGACACGTGGCATGAACTGGCTCTCTGTGCCTTGGAGGTCCTGATCTGCCCTGCCGCTAGCGTTTTGTCACAGTGGGTTTTTAGTGCCGCTGGTGGATTTATAACTGATAAGCGCATCCACCTGTCAACTGAAAATGCTGACAGACTGACTCTTATAAAAATGAACAAGGGCTGGATTGGGCCAGACTTCTCAACACCACCGAATGATAGTAGCGTAACATAAATTCACATCTAGTGTCTTTTTTTGAGAGATCTATTGCCGTGCACCCCTTCACACCCATACATGGATATACGCTTCCGTATTTTGGCTATTTGCTGTTTTCCTTCTCCTTCTCCTCATCCTCATCCTCCATCACGATATAACCAGGGTGAACGTGGTCCGTGATGCAACACCCACATAATTTTTTAAAGGGTGTTTGATGCCCGTAAAAAAAAATTGGTATACAGTATGTTCATGTATACCCCCAGGGGTAAATGTTTGTCAGCCCATACACATAGTGCATGGGCATTACATGTATAGGAGACCCGCTCCTTTTTAATGGGAACATTTTTTTATGAGGCCCTCCTCCACGAGATTTCAAAAGGGGCATTGGAATGCCTCCAAATTTTTGGCAGCCTTTGCATTCACTGCATAGGCAAACAATATGGGAGGCCCACTTCCTAATAATGGGAACATTGTTTTCAGGAGGCCCTCCTATATGTCTCTTCAAAGGGGCATTGGAGTGCCTTCAAATTTTGGACAGTCCTTGCATTCACTGCATAGGTAAACAGTATGGGAAACCCACTTCCTAATAATAGGAAAATTGTTTTCAGGAGGCCCTCCTGTATGTCTCTACAAAGGGGTAATGGGGTGCGTCCAAATTTTGGGCAGGCGTTGCATTCACTGCATAGGCAAACAGCTTGGGATACCCACTTCCTAATAATGGGAACATTGTTTTCAGGAGGCCCTACTGAACATCTCTTCAAAGGGGTATTGGGGTGCGTCCAAATTTTGAGCAGCCCTTGCATTCACTGTATAGGCAAACAGTATGCGAGACCCACTTCCCAATAATGGGAACATTGTTTTCAGGAGGCCCTCCTCTACGTCTCTTCAACGAGGTATTGGGTTGTATCCAAATTTTGGGCAGCCCTGCAACTCACTGCATATGCAATAACAGTATAGGAGACCCAGTGTTTAATAATGGAAACAGCAAAGCATTGTCGGCTGATGGCTCTCTAAGAGTAGTGAGTGCAGACTACTGGCCCTTTAAGAATAGTAAAGGTCGCCTGATGGCCCTATAAAAATAGGCTTTGTGACTTTCAGAGTCCCTCCTTTATAAATGAAACAGGATGTGTCTGATGGTGTGTCACATACCACATGGCCAGATAAGGTTGTAAAATGTTAAAATGACATTTCCCAGTGAATGCTTTTGTCTGGTTCAAAGCAATGCTGAACGTCAAAAACGCATCAAAAACACTACAGTCATGGCCAAAAGTTTTGAGAATGACACAAATATTATATTTTCACATGATCTGCTGCCCTCTCGTCTTTGTGTGTTTGACAGATGTTTTTATCACAGACAGAAATATAATTATTGCAAACATATGAGTAACAAAAGCTTATATTGACAGTCAGAATGAGTTAATGCAGCAAGTCAATATTTGCAGTGTTGACCCTTCTTCTTCAGGACCTCTGCAATTCTCCCTGGCATGCTCTCAATCAACTTCTGGACCAAATCCTGACTGATAGCAGTCCATTCTTACACAATCAATGCTTTCATTTTGTCAGAATTTTTAGGTTTTTGTTTCTCCACCCGTCTCTTGATGATTGACCACAAGTTCTCAATGGGATTAAGATCTGGGGAGTTTCCAGGCCATGAACCCAAAATCTCTATGTTTTGTTCCCTGAGCCATTTAGCTATCACCTTTGCTTTATGGCAAGGTGCTCCATCATGCTGGAAAAGGCATTGTTGATCGCCAAACTGCTCTTGGAGGGTTGGGAGAAGTTGCTCTTGGAGGACATTCTGGTACCATTCTTTATTCATGGCTGTGTTTTTAGGCAAGACTGTGAGAGAGCCGATTCCCTCGGTTGAGAAGCAACCCCACACATGAATGGTTTCAGGATGCTTAACAGTTGGCATGAGACAAGACTGGTGGTAGCGCTCACCTTGTCTTCTCCGAATGAGGCGTTTTCCTGATGTCCCAAACAATCGAAAAGGGGATTCATCAGAGAAAATAACTTTACCTCAGTCCTCAGCAGTCCACTGCCTGTACCTTTTGCAGAATATCAGTCTGTCCATGATGTTTTTTCTGGAGAGAAGTGGCTTCTTTGCTGCCATCCTTGAGACCAGGCCTTGCTCCAAGAGTCTCCGCCTCACAGTGCGTGCAGATGCACTCACACCTGCCTGCTGCCATTCCTGAGCAAGCTCTGCACTGCTGGTAGCCCGATCCCACAGCTGAAACACTTTTAAGAGACGGTCCTGGCACTTGCTGGTCTTTCGTGGACGCCCTGAAGCCTTTTTGGCAACAATGGAACCTCTCTCCTTGAAGTTCTTGATGATGCGATAGATTGTTGACTGAGGTGCAATCTTTCTAGCTGCGATACTCTTCCCTGTTAGGCCATTTTTGTGCATTGCAATGATGACTGCACGTGTTTCTTTAGAGATAACCCCATGGTTAACAGAAGAGAAACAATGATGCCAAGCACCAGCCTCCTTTTAAAGTGTCCAGTGGTGTCATTCTTACTTAATCATGACAGATTGATCTCCAGCCATGTCCTCATCAACACCCACACCTGTGTTAATGGAGCAATCACTGAAAAGAGGTTAGCTGGTCCTTTTAAGGCAGGGCTGCAATGATGTTGAAATGTGTTTTGGGGGATAAAGTTCATTTTCTAGCCAAATATTGACTTTGCAAGTAATTGCTGTTAAGCTGATCACTCTTTATAACATCCAAAAAAAAAGGCTGCACTCAAGCATACTAAAGCATGACAACATAGAATATATGAATTTTGAATAGCAATATGGCTTTGGAATAAAGGAAAAAAATTTGAGACGCTTAGTATAAACATTTGGCCAAACTTTTAAAGCTCAACAACCATCGTCAAGGTGGTCTCAATTCTGTTGAGTCCCTAACCTAATGTGAACATACCTCTATTAGGCTGATATCTGAATTTCTGGGCGAATATGCACCTCTGTCAGTAATGCCTGCATATATGGGTAAAGTAGGGAGCCGGTGTAATTAAAATCACCACCTGGTGGGAGCGGAGTGCTCGGTCAGCAAGCTAACATTCAAAAGACAAAAAACCTGACTGGCACTTCCAGACTAATGTGAACTAGGTGCAAACCAAAGGGAGCTACCCTCATGTAAAACATCCAAAAAAAGGCTGCACTCAAGCATACTAAAGCATGACAACATAGAATATATGAAATTTTGAATAGCAATATGGCTTTGGAATATAAGGAAAAAATTTGAGACGCTTAGTATAAACATTTGGCCAAACATTTTAAAGCTCAACAACCATCGTCAAGGTGGTCTCAATTCTGTTGAGTCCCTAACCTAATGTGAACATACCTCTATTAGGCTGATATCTGAATTTCTGGGCGAATATGCACCTCTGTCAGTAATGCCTGCATATATGGGTAAAGTAGGGAGCCGGTGTAATTAAAATCACCACCTGGTGGGAGCGGAGTGCTCGGTCAGCAAGCTAACATTCAAAAGACAAAAAACCTGACTGGCACTTCCAGACTAATGTGAACTAGGTGCAAACCAAAGGGAGCTACCCTCATGTAAAACATCCAAAAAAAGGCTGCACTCAAGCATACTAAAGCATGACAACATAGAATATATGAAATTTTGAATAGCAATATGGCTTTGGAATATAAGGAAAAAATTTGAGACGCTTAGTATAAACATTTGGCCAAACATTTTAAAGCTCAACAACCATCGTCAAGGTGGAGTGCTCGGTCAGCAAGCTAACATTCAAAAGACAAAAAACCTGACTGGCACTTCCAGACTAATGTGAACTAGGTGCAAACCAAAGGGAGCTACCCTCATGTAAAACATCCAAAAAAAGGCTGCACTCAAGCATACTAAAGCATGACAACATAGAATATATGAAATTTTGAATAGCAATATGGCTTTGGAATATAAGGAAAAAATTTGAGACGCTTAGTATAAACATTTGGCCAAACATTTTAAAGCTCAACAACCATCGTCAAGGTGGTCTCAATTCTGTTGAGTCCCTAACCTAATGTGAACATACCTCTATTAGGCTGATATCTGAATTTCTGGGCGAATATGCACCTCTGTCAGTAATGCCTGCATATATGGGTAAAGTAGGGAGCCGGTGTAATTAAAATCACCACCTGGTGGGAGCGGAGTGCTCGGTCAGCAAGCTAACATTCAAAAGACAAAAAACCTGACTGGCACTTCCAGACTAATGTGAACTAGGTGCAAACCAAAGGGAGCTACCCTCATGTAAAACATCCAAAAAAAGGCTTTAATTACACCGGCTCCCTACTTTACCCATATATGCAGGCATTACTGACAGAGGTGCATATTCGCCCAGAAATTCAGATATCAGCCTAATAGAGGTATGTTCACATTAGGTTAGGGACTCAACAGAATTGAGACCACCTTGACGATGGTTGTTGAGCTTTAAAATGTTTGGCCAAATGTTTATACTAAGCGTCTCAAATTTTTTCCTTATATTCCAAAGCCATATTGCTATTCAAAATTTCATATATTCTATGTTGTCATGCTTTAGTATGCTTGAGTGCAGCCTTTTTTTGGATGTTTTACATGAGGGTAGCTCCCTTTGGTTTGCACCTAGTTCACATTAGTCTGGAAGTGCCAGTCAGGTTTTTTGTCTTTTGAATGTTAGCTTGCTGACCGAGCACTCCGCTCCCACCAGGTGGTGATTTTAATTACACCAGCTCCCTACTTTACCCATATATGCAGGCATTACTGACAGAGGTGCATATTCGCCCAGAAATTCAGATATCAGCCTAATAGAGGTATGTTCACATTAGGTTAGGGACTCAACAGAATTGAGACCACCTTGACGATGGTTGTTGAGCTTTAAAATGTTTGGCCAAATGTTTATACTAAGCGTCTCAAATTTTTTCCTTATATTCCAAAGCCATATTGCTATTCAAAATTTCATATATTCTATGTTGTCATGCTTTAGTATGCTTGAGTGCAGCCTTTTTTTGGATGTTTTACATGAGGGTAGCTCCCTTTGGTTTGCACCTAGTTCACATTAGTCTGGAAGTGCCAGTCAGGTTTTTTGTCTTTTGAATGTTAGCTTGCTGACCGAGCACTCCGCTCCCAGCAGGTGGTGATTTTAATTACACCGGCTCCCTACTTTACCCATATATGCAGGCATTACTGACAGAGGTGCATATTCGCCCAGAAATTCAGATATCAGCCTAATAGAGGTATGTTCACATTAGGTTAGGGACTCAACAGAATTGAGACCACCTTGACGATGGTTGTTGAGCTTTAAAATGTTTGCCAAATGTTTATACTAAGCGTCTCAAATTTTTTCCTTATATTCCAAAGCCATATTGCTATTCAAAATTTCATATATTCTATGTTGTCATGCTTAGTATGCTTGAGTGCAGCCTTTTTTTGGATGTTTTACATGAGGGGAGCTCCCTTTGGTTTGCACCTAGTTCACATTGGTCTGGAAGTGCCAGTCAGGTTTTTTGTCTTTTGAATGTTAGCTTGCTGACCGAGCACTCCGCTCCCACCAGGTGGTGATTTTAATTACACCGGCTCCCTACTTTACCCATATATGCAGGCATTACTGACAGAGGTGCATATTCGCCCAGAAATTCAGATATCAGCCTAATAGAGGTATGTTCACATTAGGTTAGGGACTCAACAGAATTGAGACCACCTTGACGATGGTTGTTGAGCTTTAAAATGTTTGGCCAAATGTTTATACTAAGCGTCTCAAATTTTTTCCTTATATTCCAAAGCCATATTGCTATTCAAATTTCATATATTCTATGTTGTCATGCTTTAGTATGCTTGAGTGCAGCCTTTTTTTGGATGTTTTACATGAGGGTAGCTCCCTTTGGTTTGCACCTAGTTCACATTAGTCTGGAAGTGCCAGTCAGGTTTTTTGTCTTCACTCTTTATAACATTCTGGAGTATATGCAAATTGCCATTAGAAAAAGTGAAGTAGACTTTGTAAAAATTAATATTTGTGTCATTCTCAAAACTTTTGGCCATGACTGTACGTGTGAACATAGCCCAAAGTGTGGAGGAGCATTTTTGTTTTGGTTATTTCTTTTGTCTTATATACAAGTCATTACCCTGGAAAGGATGTTCCTTAACATATTTCCCAGGAAAATCCATTTAGTTTTTGTATGTTTTATTGTGAGTCTGTAAAAGTGGCGTAAGACTCTGACAATATTGTTCACAGCAGTGACCTAGGAGTCAGAAATGCTTCCAGGGGTCTTCCCCATGCTGTTCCCATGTCATTTGAGCACTGTTCCCTTCGATTTCCACAATTTCTAGTCCCTCTGCAGACTGCCGGGAGGCCACCGGAAAAATGCTCAAGTTTCCCGTAGATTTACATTGGGCTCATTGCTCGGGTCGGTCACCTGAGTATTCCAATTTGCTCGACCCGAGCAACGAGCACCTGAGCATTTTAGTGCTCGCCCATCACTAATTGCAGGGCATTAGAAGATTAGTAGATTGTTACCAAATGGCAATAATGTCCAACACAATAATAGTGTCCTTTGAGTCTCACACAGTGATAGTACTTCCACAATAAATTGTTCCGTTTCGACCCACAAATTAATGGTTATCAATACTGTGTTCGTATAGAGACCTCTTTAGGCCCGGGTCACACTTGCATATGGCATACGATGCGAGAGCATTGGATGAAATATGCTAATGACCCTCGGCTCCTGCTCTGCTGCGTGCGGGAGCCGAGTGTCATTCTACTGTGCTCCAAGTCTCTCGCACAGAGCGGATCGGAGAACAGGTGCGGAGGAGGCAGAGAAACTAATTTCTCTATCTCCTCCATTGCCGGTGTCAGCGTATATCGCACAGAACTCGGATGATATCCAAGTGATGTGCGTTGTGTCATTCGCACCCATAGGCTTAAATGGGTGCGAGTGCGCCGAGACTCGACAGAGTGTCGGTGGCAAATGCAGCATGCTGTGATTTCACTCGCACGTAGAATACGGCCAAGAAAATTAACGGTAATGGGAGCTGCCCCATAGATTAATACTGGTCCGAGTGCTATGCGGAGTCACAGTATTCATCGCTAGTGTGACTCCGGCCTTAGAGTATAACTGTTACTCAATTGCCTACACACAGATAAAACTACAACACATTAAAATAGTCCATAAAATAGATCCTCACAACTTTCTGCTAGGTGCGTATCCAAGATTTTGATGATGATGCTACATTGCTATCTTTAAGAGATGGGCTCAGAACAGACCATACTCTAGAGGGTGTTAAACGGTGTTGAAAATTGTGTCTGATCTGCAGGAGAAGCTGATCAGATTGATATACATTTTTGTGGAAAAAAATTAAAAAGTTTCAATAAACTTTGCATTTTATTCTTTGAAATCCCTGGTGTTTGTATGCATATGAGTCAAGTGGGCGGCCCTACTAATGACTGACAGTCTTCCATGTACTGTGCATGTATATAGAGCTGTCAATCACTGATAGGACCACCCACTTGAATAATATAAATACAACACCAAGAATTTTAGTGGATAAAATACGTTATACTGAAAACTTTCCCACAAACCCATATATCATTTTACCCACTTTTTCCTTCTCTATACCATGTTATCTACAAAAGCCTGAAAGAAATGAACTGGAATATAAGTTGATACGCATGCAGCGTAAAGGCGCATGTTCACACTGGCCACTAAGCAGTCAAAACCTAAGATAAAAACAAAATGAGCAAATACACTGTAGTAAATAAATAAATTGCAATACTGCATAAAAATAATATAGGGTACTTGGTTAACATAATTATGTTAAAAAAAAGCGTAGAAACCTTCCCACCACGTCACGGTGACCATATTCGAGACGATCCTAACCTCTAGAATTTAAGCCTTACCATATATCTAATGACGTAAATGTGAATAAGGGCCAAAAAGGACCTATGCCTCGACTAATGGACACACAGCCATTGGGAGCTACATAAAGGTAATGTCAAGCTCAAAGAAAGGGGAGACCATGCCCTTATTTACACAGAGTGCAAAAACCTGAAACAAAAGCCAGAAACAAGTTGGACTGCACATACAATGTTCTCTATAAGCTCTAACCCTTCCCTTACATATTATGGGGCTGGGCAACCAGGCTGTGCTGTGCCACAGTTAGTATTCACTATTTTCATGTTCCCATACAATACAAGGTCTCTTTGGCCCCTTATTCAACATTGTCTTTGCACACGTATTTGTCTAGTTTTGTATGTTTTGCTTCTTTTTTTGCTTATTTGTGCCTTATTTAAAGTCTATTTTATATGTGCTCGACAGTTTTTTGTTTTTTTTCCACTTTATGGGTAGAGATGAGCAAATTTGTCTGGATTTATTCCCCAATCTGATTTTGACATTTTTGAACAATATTCGAACAATATTTGTGCCGAATGTATGTCTTATGATCGGTTCCAAACATATTCGGCTATTTCTACTCCCATTGACTCTAATGACGTTCAGCTGTGTTCGACGAATATTGCAAAAACAATATTCTATTCCGATCTTATTCGGAACCAAATCTGAACAAATTCGCTCATCTCTATTTATGGGCAGAGTTTAGGGATTCCAGATGTTTCCGAATGATTCATCAGTTTTCAAGTAGTCATAAAATTTGATACAATTTCATTCACGACTGTTACAAGTTTTGTCACCAACAAGGAACTTTTGCCAACAAAGTTGCAAAAAACAGTGCAAGACAGGAAGAAAGCCCATTTTTTATTTTGTGCCAAATTCATGAATCTCATGCACCATTTTCATGACTTTAGCGCCGAGAATGACAAATAAAACCAGGAAAAAAAAAGTAAAGTGACTTTATTCCCTTAGCAACATATGACGTACTAGTACCTCATATGCCAGCTCCCTGACTTTGACATGGGTACACACATTGAGCCCGCATGTTTCCCGGCAGATGATGGATGATTTAATCAGCCATCATATGCCTTTAATAGCTAAGGGTGGAGCGGAGCTTCGCCCATGCCTGTTAACCTATTAGGGTGAGTTTCCACGGTCAGGAAACGCTGCGTGTTTGGCTTTGTGCGCTGGCGCAGCGCCAAACACGCAGCGCCCAGATGTTACAGCATAGTGGAGGGGATTTCAAGAAATCCCGTCTCCACTATACGTAACAAACGCAGGTGGCAGACCTGCGTAAACGGACATGCGGCGCGTCTTTTTAGACCGCAGCATGTCCTAGCGTGTTGCGGCGACGGTGCGTCGCCGCAACAGAATTTAACACAGGGCTATGTAGCCCTGCGTTCTTTCCGGAGGTGTTCCGGAGGTATCCTGAACACCTCCGGAAAGATTGCGCGTCATAAAGGGGGCGGGGCTTAGACGGAGCGGAATTTCCACTCCGTCCAAAGCGCTGTGGTTTCGGACCGTGGAACCACAGCCTTAAATGCCGCTGCCAATCTCTGACAGAGGCGTTTATTATACACCAGCAAGGTGGCACATCTTTCCATGAGCTCATCAGTGTGCCCATGGTGTGATCACTAAGTGGCAATGGGTTTGCCATGCCAGCCGATCCTCCTATGAAAACCAACCTGCAGCAGGCATTCATAGCAGATCATGATTTTCATTATACAGAGCAGTGCTATTGCTTTGGATAGTACAAGCGATCAGACAATCACAGCTTCAAGTCCCTTAAGGGGACAACTAAAAAAGTAAAAAAATTGTTTTTTAACAATATGAAAAAATACAGAAAACACAAAAGTTCAAGTCACCCCCATTTTGCCCCATTAAAAAAACAATTAAAAAAATGGCCATATTTGGGATTGCTGCTTTCATAAAAATCAGATATATCAAAATATAAAGTAAATTAATCCAATCGGTAAAGGTCGTATTGAGAAAAATGTTGAAATGCCCGAACATTGCAATACAATGAAATAAAAGGCGATCGTACCACAAAATGCATCAGCTTAGGGCATAAAAATAATCTCTCACGCCATATCATATCTCGAAATTTGAAAGCATTACTGGTCTTGGAAAATGGCGACACAAGCAACTTTTTTTTTTACAAAAACCACATTTTTTTCACCACTTAAATTTAAAAAAAACTATGCATGTTTGGTATCTGCATAATCGTACTGACCTGGAAAATTATATTGCCAGATTAATTTTACTTTTTTATTGAAAAAATAAAAAAAAACACTGAAATTGCACTTTTTTTTACAATTTTAAAACGCTTTGATTTTTTTTTCAGCTTTCAAATGTGTCCCATAATAAATTGTCATCCAAAAGTACAACTTGTCCCTCAAAAAACAAGGCCTCATACACCTATGTGACCTGAAATAAAAAAGGGTGTTGGAAGAAGCTGAGGAAAAAAATGAAAGCGAAAAAAAAAGTAAAACGGCCTTGAGTTGAAGGGGTTAAATAAAAGTGCAAATGATGACTAAGAGGCTTTATCTTTCATCTCACCTCTGTTTCTTCATAGATTGTAAGCTCATGTGAGCAGAGTTTTCACTCTTCTTGGTTGAATTTTTACTTAGTCTGTCACTATGGCCAGTGTCACACTTGCGAGTGTGATGCGAGAAATGCATACGAGTTTCTCGCATCAACACCCGGCACTGCCGCCGGCATTCGGACTGGAGCGTGGCGGCTGCATAGAAATAGAAATAGAAATACATGCAGTCACATGCTCCGGTCTAAGTGCCGGCGGCAGTGCAGGTGTTGATGCGAGAAACCCATCACATTCGCAAGTGTAACACCAGCCTATAGATAACAGTTTTGTTTTTGCATGTCCCCTATCAACTGTATATTGCTGGGAGATACATTGGTGTTTACAATATTTAATAAATATTAAAACTATATAGCAACAATTATATTTATTTTAAAAATAAAAAGTCAAATGTTAAATGTTTGATACAATACACTGGACACATATTTTGTCACGTCATGGCAAAATAGACCCCAGTTATATGTTTGCTATCATGTTTTATAAAATCACATACAAGTATGTTCTTATTTTCTCATTTTTTTCCCGAACAGTTCTTTATAACTCCTGGTTTGATCACGTAAAAGGATGGATGCAAATGAAGGACAATAAGAACTTTTTTTTCATTTCATATGAGGAGCTTCATGAGGTTAAGTAGTAATGATAATGATTGTATGATATTCCCCTTCCTCGCAATTTTTTTCCAATTATTAAGATTTAGTTTGCAAATTATCCATAATTATATATTAGGCCGTCGTCCCAGTAAGGAGGAATACGGACGAGTGAGAGGCGTGAAAACCACGCATTACACTCGGACCAATATTTCTATGGGGCAGCTCTGATCATGTGTATTTTTCTCGGCGTATCTTACGGTGCGAGACATCCGCAGCATGCTGCGATTGTACGCGTATTACGCCCATTGTACGCCAATAAAGTCTATGGGTGCGAGAAAACAACGGATTACACACAGACCAGACGTGTGACTTGCGAGAAATACGGAAGACTTCTGTAGCTCACAGGAAATGGTGCAACACATGCAGGAGGAAGCTAATACATGCAAAGTAGCTGAAAAAGAGTGCCAGACATCCCGGAAGGACGCCTCCACGGAGTCGGCCATGATGCCTATGCACATCAATGTGGAGATGCTCATTGTATTGGTGCAGGAGAGGCCCGAAATATGGGACCAAAGAGATGCGCATTACGCTGACCGCGCAAGGAAAGAGGCGGCATTGAGGCGCATGTGTGGGCAAATGTTTCCCCACTTTGGCGACAGCCCACGCGAGGAGCAGCAGCGAATCAGTAAGTTACTTGATATTTTTACAAACTTCTTAACGGTCACAGCGGATTTATAGCGCAGAATTTGGCCCAAAATGTTTTTTTTTGTTTTTTTGTGGCGCAAAAATGTTAGTATAGTCACATCCTCCTAGGCCCCCATGAGTATATTAGGTGTATGTGCAAGAATTTGGCTTTGTGCAGCTAGCTAATTGCTTACATTATATGTCTCATTGCAGTGGATGATGTTATGAGAAGATGGAGAAGCATCCGCGACCAATACAGGCGGGAACGCCAGCAGAGGAGCAAGAGCGGGTCAGCAGCACCCAGAAAACGAAAGTACGTTTACTTTGACAGGCTGGGTTTTCTTGCACCTATTCTGGATATCAGACCGTAAGTACATAACACTTATGCAGTTTAGGCTCACCCCTCCTACATGTTCTAATCCCCTTTCATTTCCCCACAGAACCCAATCCAACCTCACTGAGAGGGAGACTGGCTCCGACTCAGAGGCCATTATTGACCCGGTTGGGGGAGGTGAAGAGGTGGCTGGCCCATCTTCTGAGCCTCCCTACAGCATCCCCCAAGCTTCACAAGCACCAGGACCTGACCTAGCATCTGGACCGCATCCTGTACCTGAACCACCTGCTGCAGCAGCAGGGCCCAGTGTAGAGGAAGCAGCCAATAGCAGCAGCCCCACTGTACCTCTTGTGGGCTCCCCCCAGCCTGCTGCTATATCCCGCCGTGGGAGAAGACGGAGAGACATCACTGGGTCAGACACACGTAGGCATGTGGACACTGGGGTACTCAATTACCTTTCCAGGGCAGCTGTGGATGAGGGTGAGGAGGCCTATGCCCGTAGCCTTGCCTGCTACCTTCATCCCCTACCCCGAGAGGTCAGGCTCCGTGTGCGAGGATCAATTCAGATCCTAATTGAAGCATGCACACCCCCCAATACCCCATATGAGGTGTTTGAATTCCTTGAGAGGTGGCATCTCTCACCCCGTAACCTTATGCACCCTGCCCCCCACCAAAATGTGCATGCTCAATTAGGATCTGATGATCCTCCTGCACGGGCATCTACACCTCAACCCTTTCCCCCACCCAACCAACCTTGGCAACAACAGGGTCAAATGGCAGGCTATAATCCCACTTCCCAATATGGCCACTTGTACAGATCCAGTGTTGGAGGCTGGTCCCAACCTGGATATGCTCAACATGGACATATTGGGGGGTATGACTCTCATGGCTCTCATCTTCCACAGGAATGTAATCTCCCTTATCTGTATGGCTATGTGCCCGCACACCAATCTGACCGTGGGCAGATGTTAGCTCAGGGCCCTGAAAATCAACCCCTACAGGGTGATGGTCAAGGTTCTCATCATAGCCAACCACACAGAGATGCTGAGAACCCGCCAACCCCACCACCCACATACCGCCAGCTCTGATTATTTATTTGACTTAGATATTACGATGTCCAAAGTATTTATCAATTTTTTGGAAATTTACTTTACAGTCCTGTTGTGTTGCACAAATGTGCACAAATCTAGATGCATCTAAGCTACATATGGTAACAATATGCTATTGTGTAGGCCTACTCAACTTTTGGTATGTGCATTATGTGTTATGCTTTAAACAAAAGCTACATATTTGTTAAAATTTATGTTAACATAATGATGTGTAAAGCATATTTGCACTCATCTGAATGGCTACAAAGAGCAAATGGTACTTAGCTGGTGGGATGTGGCCTAGGTGACAATTTATTATTTCGTTAGATATTATAATTTATACCAATGTTTGTTATTTTTTCCCCATCCATTTTACAAATTGTTGGCTAATGCATCATTGCATTAGTCTATTCTGAGAGCCCAACCATATGGGGCAGATATGGTGCTCACTAGTGATAGTGAAAGTTTGTTATTTTGCTTATTTAATATAATTTATGGCACAGTTTGATATTTTGTGTGTTTTTTTTAAAGCATGCTGTCTATTGCATATTTGCAGTAGTGTAATCTTGTGAACCAAACATATGGGTAACATATGATCTTCACTATACATAGTGAAGGTATGTTCTTTTGTAATATTTAATTTAACTTACAGTTGTCAAATTCATCTTTGCACTTGTCTAATGTGACCAAACACACATATGGGTCACATATGATCAGCAGTAGCCATATTGACTATTGGTTTTTGTCTTTATATACTATTATGTATAGAAACATTTGTAATTTTGTCATGCCTTATTTTGGTACTTGTGTAAGAATGCAGACTTACACTATTGTGCTGTAAATACATATACCATATGAAGCAAATATGGTAGTCACTACCTGAAGTGGGAGTTTGCACATATAAATATCTATTTATCTAAAAAGTTTGGAGTCTTTTTTCATAAGTTGTTTGTACTCAACCACCAACACATGTGTTATGACCATTAACACCAGACAGAGACTCTGTGTACAAGAAAGAATTTACTTAAATAGACACACACAAACATTACAGCATAGATATAGCATCATCTTGCCATGTTGTAGTACCTTCAGGTGACACAAAATATTGTGTAAAGATATCACGGGTTTTGAGTCCAGAGAATGGGCGACGTAATGAGATGACATGGGGCGTAGGCATATCCACTTGGTGACCACACTTTCACCAACATCTGATGGGCCACAATCATGCATTCTGGTGAAATTATGTAGAACAACACATGCTTTTATGACCTCATTGACGTTGGCTTCACTCAGCTGAATAGCAGACTGGAAGACCCGCCATTTTGCACACAGAATGCCAAAGGCACACTCCACCAGGCGCCTGGCCCGTGATAGGCGCAAGTTGAAGATCCGACAACGGTGGTCAAGGTGTCATCGTGGATATGGCCTCATCACATTCCTTGATAGCTGGAAGGCCTCATCCCCAACTACTACATATGGGACCTGTTCCAGATTGGAGCCAGGAAGTTGGCGTGCTGGTGGTAGGTGCAACTAGTTATTGCGAAGCCGCCGTACCCATAATGGAAGAATTGAAGACTCTAGAGTCTCCAGTTCTTCCACAGGCCCCAATGTCTACAATTATAAACCTGTAGTTACTGTCAACAAGAGCCAACAGTACAACAGAAAAATATTGTTTATAATTATAGAATTGGGACCCTGAGTTCGGCGGCTTACGCACACGGATGTGCTTCCCATCAAGGGCTCCTATACAATTTGGGAACTGGCATTGGTCCTCAAATCCCCTGGCAATCCTCTTCCAGTCTTCCATATTTGGCTCAGGCATCACCATTTGATGAAGTCTGTCCCAGAGTTGAGAGCAGGTATCACGAACAATGCCAGATATGGTGGACCCCCCAATTAAGAACTCCAGATGGAGTGCCGCATAGGATATTCCAGTAGTTAGGAACCTACAAGTAACCAAATGTAGTGAGAGAAATCAGTACACATGCACAAAGGTAGAACAAACGCACTATACATAACCGTTACATGATGTCAGTTACAAACAATCCTAACTTACATTTACCAAAAGTCAAAGGTTTCTCACATTTTTACATACATATAATAGTTCTGTTAGTTCTAGGTGATGTATGGGATATATTATGAGGATATTTCAGCTACAGACATAAGAGTAAAGGGACACTTGTGGGAAAACACATCATCAACAGACAGTATGTAGCTGAGGATTACATACCGTAGCATAAGGAGAAGTTGCTCCTCTGCAGAGATAGCTTTGCGCATCCTGGTATCCTGGTAGGTGATCCCAGGGCGCACAATCTCCAACAAAACATCAAATGTGGGAATGCTCATACGACAAAACAGAAAAAACTTGTCTGGATTACTCCGCAGAGATGCATACAGGCAGTGAAAATGGCCTTTAGTGAGTCGTTGCCTCAAATGCGGATGCACCCACATTCGCCTCCTACTGCGCGGATCAACGAGCACTGGGTAAGGCTGGCCAAAGCGGCGGGACAAAACCCAGTTGTACAACACTCTATCAGTTGGGGTGAACTGAAGACTGTCAGACATGTTGGCAAGCAAGCAGCAGCCCTCCAACACAAGCCCACCACAAAAATAGCAAGATTGGGGTTTGCAACCGGATGCAAAGCCAAAAAATAGCCTTACTGATGATGATTTGAATGATTTTCAGGCCTATAAGCCGTTAAATGTCCATTTTGCAAGGTGGTGAGAAAAATACGCTATACGGATGCTTACATGCCCAAAATACGCAGCCGCACCCTGAAAACGCATGAAATTTGGATTGTTGTGCCTGCAACATTTTGGCGTAATATGGCCGTACAATACGCTACGTATTTTTGTACGGTGAGTGTGAATTCAGCCTTAGAATTACTTTCTCATTGTAGTCCTTAACCCCTTCATGAACAGAGGTATTTCATTTTTGCGTTTTTGTTTTTTGCTCCCCTTCTTCCCAGAGCCATAACTTTTTTATTTTTCTGGCAATATGGCCATGTGAGGGTTTGTTTTTTTGTGGGACGAGTTGTACTTTTAATGACACCATTGTTTTTAACATATTGCATACTGGAAAACAGGAAAAATATTCCAAGTGCGGTGCAATTGCAAAAAAGTGCAATTCGACAATTGTTTTTTGTGTTGCTTTTTTGCTAGGTTCACTAAATGCTAAAACTGACTTGCCATTATGATTCTCCAGGTCATTATGACTTCATAGACACCAAACATGTCTAGATTCTTTAAATGGTGAAAAAAAATTCCAAAGTTTGTTTAAAAAAAAATTGGCCATTTTTCGAAACCCCTAGAGTCTCCATTTTTTGTGATCTCGGGTTGGCTGAGGGCTTATTTTTTTGTGTGCCGAGCTTAAATTTTTATTGATTCCATTTTGGTGTAGATACGATCTTGTGATCGCATGTTATTGCATTTTAATGCAATGTTGCGGCGACCAAAAAAACATAATTCTGGCGTTTTGACTTTTTTTTGTTACGTTTAGCGATCGGGTTAATGCTTTTTTTATATTGATAGCATAATTTTGGCATTTTGACTTTTTTTGTTACGTTTAGCAATCGGGTTAATGCATTTTTTTATATTGATAGGCTGGGCAATTCTGAACACGGCGATACCAAATATGTGTATGTTTGATTTTTTATATTGTTATATTTTGAATGGGGGGGGTGATTTGAACTTTTATATATTTTTTTATATTTTTTAAATTTTTTTACTTTTGGCATGCTTCAGTAGTCTCTCCATGGAAGAATAGAAGCTGCCATAAACCGATCGGCTCTGCTACATACAGGCGATGATCAGATTGCTTGTATGTAGCAGAATTGCTGACTTGCTATTCACGACGATGGCCACCAGGCGGGTCTCATAGCAATCTGGCACTGACAACCATAGAGGTCTGCATTAGACCTCTGGTTGTCATACCAACCCATCGTTGACCCGCGATCCGTTGACCCTGTTCAAAACAGCTGAGATGTGCCAGGAAAGATGTGGGCTCATCGCTGGAGCCCACATCAAAGGGAGGGAGTCTGACATGGGCGTACTATAATGCCCAAAGTCAGAAAGGGGTTAAATTGAACCATCTTGTTTTTACATATGGAAGTACTGTTAGTGCTATACAGACTTCTGTGCCCCAATAAAAATTACACCTTTATTGTAGAGATTAGATATGCCAGTCAGCAGAAATCTTGCTTAGAAAGCCATATAAAAATTAATCTTGAAATGTACAGGGGGCATGACAATGCACTTTGAAGAAGCATTCCAAGTACATTGACACTCCACATTGCACTTTTAGCCTGATTTGCATATTTTATTAAAAAGCAAGCAACTATTTCACTAATAACAGTACTTCCTTTTGCAAAAGCCTATTGACATGTTACTAGAGATGAGCGACTTTGCCTGCGGGAGGGTCGAGTCGGGTTTCGGACCATCCGACTTTACCAATAGTCGAGTCGAACGAAATCAGCCGACTAACGGCAAAAGATGGAGTTTCGACAAAAAACGAAACCCGACCCCAATGCAAGGCAATGGGGAATAAAAGTCTGCAGTGAGTGGAGGATAGTAAACACACCTACAGTGCCCATTTCAATGCCAACGACATCAATTCTTATTACTTAAGCTTGTCAACCTTAATTTACTTTATAATAATAGTAACACATTGAAAACTGGGGGTTATTTGGCTAAAGTTGTGGGGGGGGTACAGCCCAGTTAGGGAGGTGGAAAAACTGCATATGTTCAGGTGTAGGCTGGATGTTTAGCAGCTGCAAATTGAGGAATTGGAGAAGTCAGAGGAAGAGGAGGACAAAGCGAGGCATTTTGCTGGCAACCTATGTGTCATCAGGGGAAGGTGGTATAAAATCCTTTGAAACCCAAGCATGGTTCATTTTAATGAAGGTGAGATCCTACTTTGTCGACAGCCGGGTCCTTCTTTCTGTCAGGATTGATCGAGCAGCACTGAAAACTCTTTCTGAGAGCACACTACCAGCAGGGCAAGCGAGCTCCTGTAAGGTATATTGTGCCAATTCAGGCCAGGTGTCCACTTCACAGGCCCAGTAGTCAAAGGTGAATGAACTGTGAGGGAGAACATCGATAGGGGAGGAGAGGTAATTTTGAAACATAGTTGACAACTGCTGTCTCCTATCTGTTGCAATCGATTCAGTATTATTAGTCGTGTGAGCGTTACTCGAGAAATCAGTCCACAACATGGTCATGAAACCCGTCTCCAACGCCACTTCGGCTGTGTGCACCATGAACACCTCTTCCATGTTGCCCAGTACGGCTCGTGGTAGAACCTGCACCGCTGCTGTGTGCTGGGAATGCCTCTAACAAACGGTTTACAAGAGTTGCTTGTTTGTTCGCCAATATTAGCTCTAGGTACTCTTGTGGCATGATGTTCTGTAATTTGCCTTTATAGCGTGGATCGAGGATGCTGGCCAACCAGTAGTCGTCATCCTTCATAATTTTGGCAATGCGGGGGTCCCTTTTTTAGGATCCGCAAGACATAATCACACATGTGGGCCAATGTTCCAGGTGTCAATGATGCACTTCCAGTGGTGGGTGGAGGAGCACTTTCTGCAAAATCCACATACCTCCAGTCACGCACAAACCCAGTACCTGACCTTGGCAAGCCAACATTTTCTCTTGCCCCCTGAGAAGCATCCTCCTCCCCAAAATAAGCATCCCCACATCTTCCTCCTCCTCTTCCTCTTCTTCCTCCACCTCGTCCAGGACAGTTCCCTGAGCAGACAATGGCTGACTGTCATCAAGGCTTCCCTCCTCCTCCTTCTCTTTCTCCTCTGCTGCAGACGCCTGATTCTTAATGTGCGTCAAAGTTTGCATGAGCAGACGCATAAGTGGGATGCTCATGCTTATAATGGCGTCTGCGCTTACCAGCCATATGCATTCCTCAAAACACTGAAGAAATTTACAGAGGTCTTTCAGCTTTGCCCACTGCACACCTGACAACTCGATGTCTGCCCTCAAACTGCCTGCCCGTGTATCCTCCCACAAATGCATTACAGCCTGATTCTGTTCGCACAGCCTCTCAACCATGTGCATGGTAGAGTTCCACCTTGTTGCAACGTCTATGATTAGGCGGTGCTTGGGGACATGGAGCGATCGCTGCATCCTCTGCATACGACTGGAGTCTACGAACGAACGACGGATGTGCGAGCACAGTCTTCGCACCTTATGTAGCAGGGCTGGTAATGCCGGATAATTATTTATGAAGCACTGCACCACCAGGTTCAAGGTGTGAGCCAGGCAAGGTATGTGTCTGAGTTTTGCCAGGGCTATGGCCCCACAAAATTACGGCCGTTATCACTGACTACCTTGCCTGGCTCAAGATTTAGACTGCCCAGCCATGACTCAGTTTCTCGCTGCAAGTAGTCGGCCAGTACCTCTGCGGTGCGTCTGTTGTCGCCTAAAGACATCATCTTTAAAACAGCCTGCTGACGCTTACCACTAGCTGTTTTATAGTGTGACACCTCGTGTGCAACACTAGCAGCTGCGGATGGAGTGCGCGTGCGACTGCGCTCTGTCGACGAGCTTTCGCTTTTGGAGGAGAATCGAACACCTACAGCCAACTGTTGCCTACACCGTGGGCTAGGCAGCACTGTCCCACCGCCGCTGTCCCTGTTGACCCTGCATACACCACATTAATGCAGTGTGCAGTGATGGACACGTAATGGCCCTTGCCATGCCTACTGTCCCATGCATGTGTTGTGAGGTGCACCTTTCCACTCACTGATTGTTTGAGTGCATGGACAATGTGGTCTTTCACATGCAGGTGGAGGGCAGGGATGGCTTTTCTAGAAAAGAAGTGCCGTCTGGGTAGGTCATAGCGTGGGACAGCGTAGGCCATGAGCTCTCGGAACGCTGTGCTTTCAACCAAACGGAAGGGCATCATCTCTAATTAGATCAGTTTGGCAAAGTAGTAGCCAGTGTACGCGGATGAGAGGATGAGTACTTTCTTGTCCTACTCAGTGTCTGCTAGGGTGAGCTGGACTTGAAAGCTGCATATGGGGGAACTAGCGGTGGACATGGAGGACTGAGAGGGGGTTGGTGATGGTGGTGGTGATGGCCTAGATTCAGTCTTTCGTTGGAAAAACGTTGTGATTCCCTAACTGCTTTGGCCTTGCGACAACACCTCAATACTTTTTGCTGGTGGTGTGCTAACCGGTGGGCTTACAGTGGGGGAACCGATGTAGCGTTGCTGGCTACCTTCAGTCGGAGCAGGTGCACGTGTGCTACCTGAGGTTTTGTAGTCCGTCCACGCTTGCAAGTTCATGGTGTTTAAATGTCTAAGTGAGTCGCCCGCCAGGGCCTGTGGGGTACTCGGCACTGAGCCCGTTCACTTCAATGGGGGATGTCACGGGTAGCACAGCTCGGTCAATGGCCCTGGGCGCTCACTAAAAAGGGGGATTATTTACAGGGGATTAAAAGTTTGTAGAAATTTGTGACGCCACCTGTGGTACCTGGTCAGTGTGACCAGCGCTGCTATGTAAATCCACTGAGGGGTTGTTTCTGGGCAGCAAGATGTTAAGTCTTCCACAGGCAAGACTGGGTCCCTGAGGGTAGATGGTGGTGTAGGGGTGCAGGACGGAGAAGGGGAGATCAGCCGCAGGAGCAATAATGCAGACACACACAACGAAAGTCTCTTTCTGTACCTTTACTGATGTAGTTGCAGGCACGTCCCGGGATGCTGGCAAGGTGGAGGATGCACGTCCAGTATTGCCACTGAGTAGGTGTAGGGCTTCCTTACTCCTGTAGTGTGAGTTTCTGACCTGTATGAAACAAAGTCTAACTCTGTCTTCACTTATACGCCCGGCTGACTTTGTGGTGGAGCCTTCTCTTGGATAGAACAGTGTCTCTGTATGCAGCATCCTGCTAGACCCCCGTCTTCCTGACCCCGGTTACGTATCAGCGTTCCTGGGCCCCTGCGACCTGTAGTCCAGCAGGGTCTCCGGTATCTCCTACTAGTCGTGTAGATGCTAGCAAGTTCGGACCCGGTGTCCGGTATTCAGAGTAGAGGTAAGCTATCAATGCTGTTTCAACCTCCGTTACTCTCTTCTTCACTTCCACTCACCTTTCGTCCTTCTCTGACCCTTAACATAAGCACACTAGCAGAAGATGGCTGATTCTTCTCTCTCTTCACCGCTCTTCTTCACTTCCACTCGCCTTTCGTCCTTCTTTGACCCTTAACATAAGCACACTAGCAGAAGATGGCTGATTCTTCTCTCTCTTCACCGCTCTCAAAGCGTCGGCACGCTTGCTCACTGAAACTACACTCAGTTGACTCAGTTCTGACCAGGCTGAAGTGGCTATCTTTCTCCACTCGTACTAGCCTCCACACATTGAACTAAGCTCAAAGCTGCAGTCTTCAGGTTCTTTCTGTAACTGTTGTTCTCTTTCCTTCTTTCTTTCCAATGCTCTGTCTGATGCAGCTATCAGGACCTTCCGTCTACTGATCTGTGCACACTTCTAGGAGCTGTCTCTCCACACTCCAAGAGAACTAACAGCTTCCCAACTTTCTGAGGTAACAGCAACAAACTACGCTTGCTCTGACCTCTCAGCTCACAGGCTAATCTCAACTAATCTCACTGTTGTGGCTTCACCATCCTTATATATATACTCTAAAAAGACTCCCTCTGGTGGCTCTCGGGATTGGTGAAGCTGTGAATGAATATCAGGTCACTTTTGGGTGTTACCTTTGGTGCATCCTCCTGGGAAATGTGATTCCAAGTGCAGCTGGGCTACACATAAGCATGCAACTGGTATTCAAATTTCGGAGATTTTTCCGTCGGCTAAAGGTCCTTCCGCACTTCTTACAGATAACCTTTGCCTCATCAATAGGATTTGGTCAAAAAAGTGCCACACTGCACTCTTCCTACTATGGGATAAATTTTCAGGGCTTGCACGCTGTGCTAATTTAATCGTCTGGCCAAGCTGTTCTGCAACTCTTTTTGTTATTTTAACACTTTTTTGGACT
>JARQOD010010870.1:0-25628 GCA_033576555.1 Oophaga sylvatica
AAAACATGGTTAAAAGAAAACCTTGTGTTTCCCATAGCAACCAATCACAGCGCAGCTTTCATTTCTAAATCTGCTGTGGTAAAATAAAAGATGCGCTTTGATTGGTTGATTCGATTATACTTTTCCTCTCATAGTTCCACTCCTGGTTTTGGCTTACAAATCCTGAGCAAAATTACTGACCAAATACTTTACGTGTGCACGTGGTCCTGCTACTCTTGGTATCCCTCATGATAAAGGGTCCATTTTCTTTTCAGTGCTTAAATAGAAGCTGAAAAATGCCACTGAGGTGAAGGTAGACAAGATGTAATTCCTGTCACGCACTGTGGTAACGACAGTGACATTTGGCAATTGCCTCATATTGCAAAACATGTGACCTCGAAGTAACCTTTACTTCCAATAGTGCCTTGTTCATCAATGAGGTGAATACTTGACATGCGAGACACATTAAAAGGAACTGCAGCTGACCTGATTGTGCGGTCACTTCAACACAGTGTAGAGATAAAAACTAGAAAAACTGAAAATAAAGCACAATAAATCATGACATATTAGTTAAAATATCAAAAGTACCCCATAATTTTGGTGCTCATTATTTGAGCCGCTTTTCATTTAGAAACTTACCATAAATTCAGCTAGCGCAACACTTTTATGGCCACAATTTTGAACATTTAGTAAGCAGAAAATTAGAATAAACTCAATAAATATTAGTAAACCAAGGTAGAATGTGTGTAAAAGGTGCAGTTTCCCCAAAATGCATTTCATGACTGGATTTTGCTTCCTGAAAATATTTTTTTTCATTTTTTTTTTCTTTAGATTCAGAAGCTTCTGTGATAATTTTTACCCTATTATATTATACTTCATTGATAAATTCCTCAACACCTTTAACAGTATTTTAACTTGTGCATCAGTTTTAGGAAATTTTGAGCTAAAAAAATGTTCTCAAATAAAGTGGACTTTTTAGCAGACACACTTAGGCCGGGATCACACATGCGAGTAAATCGGCCGACACTCGCATGTGAAATCCCAGCTCTGGCGCCGGCACTTAGGAGTGGAGCGAGCGGCTGCATATAAATACATTTACTTGCATGTGTGATCCCGGCCTTATAGTGACTAAAAATAGGCGCCTGTCATTTACTTACACTACCTACACTGTATCCTATGTTCACTCGCTGCTACACATATAATATGCCAAACTGTAAAATTAAACTAAATTGGGTGCACAATTGCTTGTGCAAACTTAGTCTAAAAATGCACTAAATTTTTATTTCAACAGGATGAGCCAATGTGAAGAATTTAAAACCTACATAGCCTAACATCTTTCTGAAGTGAAACACCTTCACTTATTGTAAAATGTTTGCACAAATCTGAACTTTTGCAAAATTTTCGTGACAGACAGTTTTAAAGGCAGTTCCGGTCAGCTTAGCCAAAATGGGTGGAGCATGTGTCGGATGGGACATGGCTAAATTCACCCGTATAATTCATAAAAATGTATTTTTTTTACACTTTTTAATAACCTCTTCATGGTCTTTTATGTATATTTATGTTAAAAGTCGTGTCCCTAACTTTGATGCTGCCTTCATCTCTCTCCACACTTGATGGCTGACTTAATCCAATCGGTGAATGGCATAACAAGAAGAAAAATAAAAACTCCGGGAATTACTTTTTTTTTTTGACAGGCAAAACATTGCAATAAAATGCAATAAGAGGTAATCAAAACATTGTATCTACCTCAAAATAGGATCAATAAAAAAAGTCATCTCAGGGCGCAAAAAACAAGCTCTCATGCAGCCCAAGATACCGAAAAATGAAAACTCTACATGTCTCGGAAATGGCGACGCAAGCAAGATTTTTTTCTTACACAATTTTTTTCACCACTTAAATGAAAAAAGACCTATACATGTTTGGTATCTGGATACTCATACTGTCATGGGGAATCATATTGCCAGGTCAGTTTTATCATATAGTGGGCATGGTAAATAAACCCTCCCAAAAACAGTTGTTGAATTGCGCTTTCTTTGCAATCTTACCGCACTTTAAATTTTTTTCCTGTTTCCAGTGCACTATATAGTAAAATCAATGGTGTCATTGAAAGTACAACTTGTACCACAAAAAATTAAGGCCCTCTTAAGGTTAAATTTGTGTAAAAATAAAAAAGTTATGGCTCTTGGAAGAAGGGGAGGAAAAAATGAAAGCGCAAAAATGGAAAATTGCAAGGTCATGAAGGGTTAATTCTTTTTAAGCTAAGTTCTCTTGACAGTCTACACAATGCACTATAAAAAGGAGCTAGGAATAGTGCAGTAGTCTTTTGTCAGTGGTAAAAATTAATAGATGTAGATCATTTGCTCACTGATGGGGTTGTGAGTACATAATCCTCTCAAAGCAAACATACCAGCTGCTGCAAACCCAAGGGTAACAAAACCAGGACAAATGCTGTTGTGGAAATATTACTGGAAGTGTTTTTTCTGTGCTGCTGGTGAAGTTCCATGGAAAGATACAGGCCACACAAATATAGTGAATGGCAATTTTAATATCTACATGTGCTTCTCACAAAATTAAAATATCATCAAAAAGTTATTTAAATGCAGTTCTTCAATTCAAAAAGTCAGTAGTCTTCCCCATGATTGTGGAGCCTACTGAAACAGACTAAGGACCTATATAAATGCTTAGGAAGCCTTTGCAGGTGTTTTTTGTTAATTATTCTAATTTAACATTAACCCCTTACTGCCAGATGAAGGAATAGTACGTCATTTGGCAGTATCCCCCGCTTTGAGGTGGGCTCCGGCGGTGAGCCCACCTCAAATCCACGATATGTCAGCTGTTTATAACAGCTGACATGTGCCCGCAATAGGCGCGAGCGGAATCGCGATCCGCCGGCTACTATTAACTAGCTGACAGCATTTAACTAGCGCACCGGGTGATCGGGGTCGGCGACACATTGCCATAACAGCCTGTGGTCTCCTCGAGACCTCTATGGTTGTTGATGGCAGATTGCTATGAGTGCCACCCTATGGTCGGCGCTCATAATTCAATGCTGTAATTCTACTACATAGAGGTGATCTATGCATCACCTGTATGTAGCAGAAGCGATCGTGCTATGGCAGCTTCTAGCCTCCTATGTAAGCGATTGAAGCATGCAAAAAGTAAAAGAAAAAAGTGTTTAAAAATTAAAAAAAAAAAAAAAAAAGTTTAAATCACCCCCCTTTCGTCCCAATCAAAATAAAACAATAAAAAAATCAAACCTACACATAATTGGTATCGCCGCGTTCAGAATCACCCAATCTATCAATAAAAAAAGGATTAACCCGATCGCTAAACGGCGTAGTGATAAAAAAAAGCAAAACGCCAGAATTACATTTTTTTGGTCGCCGTGACATTGCATTAAAATGCAATAACGGCGATCAAAAGAATGTATCTGCACAAAAGTGGTATCATTAAAAACGTCAGCTCGGCACGCAAAAAATAAGCCCTCCCAGGCTCCCAAATCACGAAAAATGGTCTCTGAATATGGCGCAATTTTTTTTTTTTTTTTTAAGCAAATTTGGAATTTTTTCTCACCACTTAATAAAGAGAACCTAGACATGTTGGTGTCTATGAACTCGTAATATCCTGGAAATCATAATGGCAGGTCGTTTTAGCATTTAGTGTGGGATTGCACTTTTTTTTTGCAATTTCACCGCACTTGGAATTTTTTTACTGTTTTCGAGAACATGGTAAAAACATGGTGTTGTTCAAAAGTACAACTCATCCCACAAAAAAATAAGCTCTCACATGGCCATATTGACGGGAAAAATAAAAAAGTTATGGCTCTGAAAAGAAGGGGAGCGAAAAACGTAAACGCAAAACCAAAAAAAGCTCCGGGGTTAAGGGGTTAACAGAAATAAACACTTGAAATAGATCACTCTGTTTGTAATGACTCTATATAATATGAGTTTTTTATGTTTTGTATTGAAGAACTGAAAAAAAATTAACTTTTTTATGATATTCTAATTTTGTGAGACGCACCTGTTGTGATGGTTTGAGATGAGTTCTGACAAGGCTCCCTCTGGTGGTTTACAAGCGGTACTAGTGAGGATTGTGAGACTGGGAATCAGGTGTTACTGATTGGTCTTATATAAGGGAGTCATTTCCCTCAGGGTTGCCGGTGATCATTGTTCAGGTCTGAATCCTTCTTTCCATTTCCCTTAGCCTGCTGTGTCCGTGTCTGCATCTCCTGCTATCAGATAAGACAATTTCTTATTTGTGTTTTTGCTATATTTTGCATTTTGTCCTGCACTTCTGTGGGGGCCTTCAGGGTCCCCTCCGGGCTTTTGCCCTCTCAGTTTAGTCCAGCCACTGTGTTTTGTACTTTTGCTTTTTTCCAGTTTTTTTTCAGTGGCTGCTGTTTTGTTTTTGTTGCACCAGAGAGCTAGTTTAGGTGGTAGGTCGTGTGATCTCAGGTGATTTTTGAAATTAGTAAGTTGGTGTTTTTTCAGGGTTTTTGAGATTGCAGTAAGTACCCTTCCTATCCTTTTCATTTAGATAGTTTGGGGCCCCAGCGTTTGCTCATACTATTTTCTTTCTGTGTCATTATTTCCTCTTGTCTAACCGCCATTACATGTTTGGGGGCTTTTCTATTATCTTTGGGGTTCTGCTCCGGGCAGATAGCTTTCCTATTTCTTCTTTAGGTGTAGTTAGTTTCTCAGGCTGTGACGAGGCGTCTAGGACCAACGTAGGAACGCTCCACGGCTGCCTCTAGTTGCGGTGGTTAGTCAGGTACTACAATCTCATAGATTCCAACTGCTCTTGTGTATTTTCCTTTTTTACCTGCACTCCTCAGCTACCGTAACATAACAGTATCACCGGCCATAAAAATGTATGGTACTCACAGAAGGGAAAAATATTTTGAAGGAAGAAAAGTTGTCAGAGATATTTTTCTGTTTGTTGCATTTTTTTTTTTTTTTTCCCTCTGTATCTCTGGGTGGCTGGGAGGATCTTTTCTCCCAATGGAGTTTGCACAGTTGTCTGGCCGTGTCTATCAGCTTGCCACTGAGGTTCAGATATTGCTGCATATCTTGCAGGTGCCTGTTGTAACCTAGGATCCCCATGCCAGATTTGTTTTTAGGGGATCGAGCTAAGTTTCAGAATTTCAAAATAATTGTAATTGTTTCTTGCCTTAAAATCTAAGTCCTCAGGAAACGCAGCGCAGCAGGTTCAATTATCATCTCCTCTCTGCGCGGCGATCCTCAGGATTGGGCTTTTTCCCTGATAACCTGGGATCCTGTTTTGAGTGATGTGATGCATTTTTTCAGGCTTTGGGTTATTGTACGATGAGCCTAATGTCACTGATCAAGCTGAAAAAGCCTTGTTGGCATTAATCAGGGGCTTTGATGACGCTGATTATACTGTCAGAGATTCGTAGGTGGGCAGTCCTGACCAAGTGGAATGACGACGCTTTGGCGGCCCTTTTCCGGAAGGGTCCTGTCGGATAATGTAAAGGATGTTATGGTGGGATTCCTGTCCCCTCTGGTCTCAATTTCTATGTCTTAGCGATTCAAATTGACAGACGTTTGCGTGAGCGGAGAAGTATGCGCTGGAGTGTGTTGCCTTTGTGAGCCAGCTGCTGAGCCCATGCAGTGTGATGGAGTGGGTCTGGGCACAGCTCATGAGTTTTCGAAAGCGCAATGGGTTATGTTTCTACTGTGGTGATGCCTCTCATGCTATTTCAGTCCTGCCCTAAGCGGGGAGACATTTTTGCACGCTCAGTTGTCTTGGGTAGTGTTCAACTAAGTTTTTATTAACTGTCACTCTGATATGCTCTCTGTCCCTCATTTTCTGCTCAGGCTTTCGTTGATTCTGGAGCAGCTATTAACCTGATGGATTATGATTTTGCTAAACGTTGTGGGTTTCCCTTGATACCCCTACAGAAGTCTATTCCTTTACTGGGGATCGATTCTACCCCTTGGCTGAGAATAAAATCCCATTTCTACTCATGTGAAATGAGGGTTGAACCTGATCACCAGGAGTCTGCAAATTTTTGGTTCTATAATAATCTGCATGACATTAATAGTGCTGGGTTTCCCTTGGTTACAGTCTCATAATCCTGTTTTGGATTGGAAATCTGTGTCTGTAACCATTGGGCTGCCAAATGTTTTAATACCAACACTCCTGTTTTTTCTGCCTTCCCCCAGGCTGAGGATGTTCCTGACTTTTTTTGATTTTCTGATTTTTACGAAGTAAATCGCACCTTACCCCCCATAGGAGTTGACGCGCTATTAAAGTCCAGGTAGTAAATTCCCTAAAGGTGCCTTTTTTAATTGTCTGACCTGAACAGGCTTTGGGCGGTCTTATTCAAGGATCATTGGGAAGGGGTTTTCATACAGCCATCCCTTCACCCTTAGGGCCGGTTTTTTCTTTGTGGCCAAAAAAGAAAGGTTCTTAAGGCCGTGTATTGATTATTCTCTTGAACAATATTACTGTAAATATCAATACCCGTTACCCTGATTTCTGACCTTTTCAGTGAAAAACGCTACGGTTTCCAACTTGACCTCAGGGGGCGTATAACCTTATTCGCATTAAGGCCGGGATGAAGGAAGACGCATTTAACACCCCTGAAGGGCATTTTGAGTACCTTGTGATGCCCTTTGGGCTCACTAATGCTCCTTCCGCTCCAGTCCTTCTGAATCATTTTAGGATTTTGGGACAATTTTCTGATTGTTTATTTGGATGTACTTGATTTTTTCAATGTGGGACCTTAGTGAACATGTCGAACTGTATTCCAGATTTTGAGAGAGAATGCTCTGTAGTGAAGGGATCAAAGTGTCTTTTTGGCGTAAGAAAAATCTCATTTTGGGATTAAATTTTGTCCCCACTGTTATTGAAATGGCCCCGCCCATTTCAGCCATCTGTGTTTGGGTCCAACCCTTCATTAAAAAGGCCTTCAGAGATTTTGGGTTTGCCAATTTTATCGTAAATTTATTGGTAATTTCTCTTATTGTTAAACCTTAAGATTTGACCAGAAAGGGTTCTGATTGGTGAATTGGCCTCCGAGGCTTTCTCGTTTCAGGAATTAAGCAAATTCACTTTGCTCCTGTTCTCGGCAGCCTATGTTTCTCTGCCATTTCAGGTGGAGGTTGATGCCTCTAAATTGGGGCAGGTGCCGTTTTGTCCCAAAAAGATCCAGAACCTCAAAGTAACCCTTGTGCCTTTTTTCTCTCGAAAATTTTCTCCTATGAACGTAATTATACGTTGGGTAATCGGGAGTTATTGGCCATGAAGTGGGCTTTTTGAAGATGGAGACATTGGCTGGAGGACCAAAAACATCAGGTGGGGCCTTAACGGACCAAAGAATCTGGTCTATCGGAATTGCCAACGCTCAAACCTAGACAGGCATGGGCCTTGTTTTTCACAACCTTTTAATTTTGGTTTCCTTTCTTCCTGGCACTAAGAATTTTAAGGCATCCCTCTCGAGATTTCTTGCGGCTCTCCTGAGCTATCTGACCCTCTGTTATTTTGAAGGAGGGTTAGTTTTTTTCCCCCGCCTCTCCCCAATTTGAACTTCCTGGAGGGTGTAGGGATAGGCCCGAGCGCTGCCCTGTTGGAAAATTGTTTGTCCCGGACCAATGGAAAAAGAGTGTGAGTTGAGATTCTTGTTCCGCATTGGCTGGGCCTCCCGGAATTTTTGGTAAACGAATTTTATCGGTCCCTTTTGGTGGCCTACCTTGTCTCGCGATGTCAGGGAATTTGTGCAGTCCCCCGGGACTTGCTCTCGCTCCAAGCCTTGCTCTCGCTCTAGTGGTTTGTTGATGCCATTGCCTGGCCCAAGAGCCATGGACCCTTATCTTAAAGGATTTCATTTCCGATTTCCTGTTTTCAAGAAGACCACCATCGGGTAATTGTGATAGGTTTTCAAAATGTACATCTTGTCCATTATAAGTTGCCTTCCTCCTTGAATTGGTGCCGTTGTTCCTTAGCACTGGTTCTTACACGGCATTCCTGAGAACATTGTGTCTGACAGAGGACCATTTTTTCCAAATTTTAATTTTTTTTTAAACTTGTTCAATTTCTTTTTTCCTCCATTTCATCCCAACCAACAAATAAACAAACCAACTTAAACTTATCTAAATCTTTTCTCTATCAAACTTTCCTCCTTTTTCCTTCTATTTCCCTAAAAAACTTCCACTTTATTTCCTTTTTCTTAATTCTTTTCCACCTCATTTTACCCCACTTTTTTATTCCATTACCTTTTTACATCACAAACCCCAAAAACCTCTTCGGAGAAGGCCCGCGGTTTGCTAACCGGCAAGGACGATGGTCCTCGGTTTAAAGGGGGGACTTGTCTGGTTGTCCTCAAAGAATATTTATGGGTAGACCCTAAATTTAAGCCTAGGTTCATTGGACCTTTAAATTCATGGAGTTATTAATCCTGTTTCTTTTCGTTTGCTTCCTTCCAGGGACTTTAAGATCCAAACGTGTTCCACAAGTCCTTGTTGAAGAGGTTTGTTGAGCCAGTGGGTTCTGCTGCGTGCCTCCGCCCTGTTTTGGTTGGGGCAATCTGGGATGTGGTTGGAAAATATTGGTTCTCGTTTTTCTAGACGAAGACTCCAGTATTTGGTTAAATGGAGGTTAAGGTCAGGAGGACAAATTCTTGGGTGTTTGTTCGGACATCCAGCTAGGAGACTTATCCGGCGTATCAAGAAACCATCCTGACCGACCGGTTCTCAAAGAGGGTTCGTGACCCCTCCCCAAGGGGGGGGTACTGTTGTGAATGGGTTTAGATATTGAGCAGGCTCCCTCTGGTGGTTACAAGCGGTACTAGTAGGATTGTAGGACTGGGAACAGGTGTTACTGATTGGTCTTATATAAGGGAGTCATTTTTCCCATCAGGGTTGCCGGTGATCAATTGTTTGGTCTGAATCCCTTCTTTCCAGTTTCCCTTGAGCCTTCTTGGGGTCGTGGCATCTCCTCTATCAGATAAGACAATTTCTTTTTTTGTTTTTTGCTATATTTTTTGCATTTTTCCGCACTTCTGTGGGGGCCTTCAGGTCCCCTCCGGGGGCTTTTGCCCTCTCATTTTTGTCCAGCCACTGTGTTTTGTACTTTTGCTTTTTCCAGTTTTTTTTCCAGTGGCTGCTGTTTTGTTTTTGTTGCACCAGAGAGCTAGTTTAGGTGGTAGGGGTCGTGTGATCTCAGGTGATTTGAATTAGTAGAGTTGGTGTTTTTTCAGGGTTTTCTGAGATTGCAGTAAGTACCCCTTCCTATCCTTTCTATTTAGATAGTTTGGGCCCCAGCGTTTGCTCATACTAATTTCTTTCTGTGTCAGTATTTCCTCTTGTCTAACCGCCATTACATGTTTGGGGGCTTTCTATTATCTTTGGGGTTCTGCTCCGGGGCAGATAGCTTTCCTATTTCATCTTTAGGTGTAGTTAGTTTCTCAGGCTGTGACGAGGCGTCTAGGCCAACGTAGGAACGCTCCCACGGCTGCCTCTAGTTCGGTGGTTAGTCAGGGTACTGCAATCTCATAGATTCCAACTGCTCTGGTGTATTTCCCTTTTTTTTCCTGCACCCTCAGCTACCGTAACATAACACGCACCTGTACGCGTTTCAGAGTTATCCAACTTCTTCCTCGGATACAACCCACACAGCATTGAAAAAGCTTATATTTAACAGCATTACACAATATACTGCAATACTACTAGGCTGTGATTTCATCAGAAACAATTTTTGCCAGAATTCTGGCAAAAATTGCTTAGAAAATTGCTACATTTTTGATCAACTTTTAGTTTTTTGGCAATTTTTGCACAATTTTTGGCATTTTCTTGACAGTTTCTTCTAGCTTACAAATTAGATGAAGCTGGGACAGAACGAGGTAGCGCAGGGGTGTGACAACCCTGCCCAGAAGGGGCCGAGGATGGAGGATTATTATTATAGAAAGGGACAAGGATGGGGAACATTATTACAGAAGGGCCCAGGATGGGGGACATAACAGGAAGGGGCCCAAGATGGGGGATATTATAATAGGAAGGGGCCCAGGATGGAGGACATGTTTACAAAATGACCCAGGATGGGAAAATATCCCAGTAAGGAGCCCAGGATGGGAGACATTATACCGTGAAGGGGCCCCAGATAATGGACAATATACCAGAAGGGGCACTGACATTATTACAGAAGGGGACAGAGGAGGGCATTATTACAGGAAGTGGCCTAATATGCAGGATATTATTAGGAAGAGGACTAGGATGGAGGATGTTATCACTGAAAGGACTCCAGGATGGGGGGACATTATTATTGTAAGGGCCCAGAATTGGAACATTATTACAGGATGAGGACATTATTACAAATTTTGCACCTGGGCACAGCAGACTCTAGTTTACGCTACTTAAAAGAGGTTAATGCAATTCATAACTGTGAAAATTTTTGGTCAACAATGAAGAATCGTGATGCTGATGTTGTATGATGACATTTTTTGGGTTTCCCCTTTCAGTAGTGTTCATATGAATGATGCTATGCTAGTGGACTATTATAGTCCTGTTGCCTTCTACAAAAACTTGACCTTCCTTCTTTCCTAGTACATTTAGTTTAGTTATTACACTAGGTATCGTACAGTTATTCTTACTGATAGCTTGGGCCTATACTACAACCTAATGCCAACATAATTGCATTGAATGTCACTTTTATCCAACTTTCAAAAGCACATTCTGCATGAGCAATCAATTGTTCACAAGGACAGAGCGAGATTGTACTATATGAAAAATCAAATTGACACAAGTAAATGACTGTGTTACATCCTCCTATTCTTCACATGCAGGATTTTATAAAAAGATGCTCAATATTCAATTATATAGATTCTGGCACAGTGCTAGTAGTGTACTTGTATAATCTATTGTGAGTGAGGGTGATTCATACTTCCCTCTCTGCCCATAATACCATTTGTATCTAGTCAGAAATATATTGTCAGCCTAGCTAGCTATAAAATCCTTTTGCAATCCTATTATAACATCTTTAATTGTGGCTTTCTTGAGACTGCATCTTCTTTGATAGAAGACTCCATACTTTCGCTTGGTCTCCTATAGAAAAGCTCTACTGGTGGGTTTCTGTTTAGAGAAATTGTTGGCAAAGCCTGTTTAAAAAGTTGACAATGATTTACGGGCAACTACATCCAATAGATAGACTAAAGAGACAATCTATATTCTACTGATGGAAGCTAATCTGCATACTTTTTTCTCCATCGCACTTTCTGAATTACACATATGTGGTATCTCCATATCCGCAAAGGTTTGATCTTCGAAATATAAAGTAAATTAATAAAATTGTTAAACACTATAGTGATAAAAGAAGTCAAAAAACACCAGTTTGAAAAAAATGAAATAAGAGGCGATCAAAAACAACGTATCCAATGTCCGCTAAGAGAACAAAAAACAAGCCCTGACACAGCTCCATCGAGCAAAAATGTAAAATGTTTGGGTTACTGAAAATGAAGACACAAGCAATTTTTTTACGAATTTCCAAATTTTTACAGCACTTCAATAAATATAAAATTTATATACAGTGGTTGAAATGTGTTCAGGACCCCTTTAACATTTTTCCCTCTTTGTTTCATTGCAGCCATTTGGAAAAGGTAAAAAAGTTCATTTTTTTCTCATTAATGTACACCCTGCACCCCATCTTGATGATAAAAAACAAAATGTAGAAAATTTTTTGCAAATTATTAAAAAATATTTAGAGTTGAGAGTCCTCAGTGGTTGATACCTTTTAATGGCTAACTGAAAAGATGGTAACAAATTGCAAGCTTTCGAGACTACTCCAGGTCTCTTCATCAGGCTGAACTAATACCAAAATCTGAAGAATCACATATTTAATACACAAAAACACAGAAAAAATGCAATAGGTAAGACAAGTGACGTGAGCAGAATAGTCATTATGGCAGAGGGATGAGCATAAATATTGGAACAATCATAGATAAGGAGAGAAAGTTTTATTACCCTCTGATTGGGGTCTGTAATGTTTTGTGATGTTTCACAGGGTATTTGGAGTAAATTTCCTTAATTGATGTAATAGGCCATAAAACCATGTGACAGGTTCATTCAGCATTAAGAGTGTCAAAGGTCACCATCAATTTGTATTCGCAAATTCTTCTCTGCCTCTGAGATGTGAATCTGCTTCTTAGTACCAGTATTCCATTTATAATGACCACGGACAAGATAAAGATCCCCAACTCACATCAGGACTACAAGATAACCAGGTACTTTTCAGCTGCATCACATCTAATGTTGTGTACCTAATTATATGTACTAAATGTCCAAACTGGGGGTCTGTATGTGGGGGAGACCGGGCAAAAACTGAGAACAAGGATGAATTCTCATCGCCACGCAATAAGGAAAAAAGAATGGATCTACCTGTGGCAAAACATTTTTGCTCCCCTGATCATAGCATGTCAGATATGAAAATACTGGTACTAAGAAGCAGATTCACATCTCAGAGGCAGAGAAGAATTGCGAATACAAATTGAGGTGTCCTTTGACACTCTTAATGCTGGAATGAACCTGTCACATGGTTTTATGGCCTATTAACATCATTAAGGAATTACTCCAAATACCCTGTGAAAACATCACAAAAATTACCAGACCCCAATCAGAGGGTAATAAAACTTTCTCTCCTTATCTATGAATTGTTTCCAATATTTATGCTCATCCCCTCTGCCATAATGACTATTCTGCTTCACGTCACTTGTCTTACCTATTGCATTTTTTCTGTGTTTTTGTGTATAAATATGTGATTCTTCAGATTTTGTATTAGTTCAGCCTGATGAAGAGACCTGAGTAGTCTCGAAAGCTTGCAATTTGTTACCATCTTTTCAGTTAGCCATTAAAAGGTATCAACCACTGAGGACTCTCAACTCTAAATATTTTTCTATTACTGGCTAACACGGTACGAAGATAAACATCTTTACTGCAATTTATTAAAAAAGAAAACTGAGATATCACTGAAAAATGTAAAAGGGTCTGAATACTTTAACGAACCCACTGTATGTGGAAACTCACCCTAGGCCTAATATAATGAAAACAGTCTGTGTGTGGACCATACTGACTATCACTTGCCAGTCTCATATTAGCAGTAAAGCCGTTGTCAGTCCGTACATCGCGGATTATACTTGCACCGTGTTTTCATGGACACCTGAATGAGGCCTAACAGTAGAACAATACTATGCTGCCTAATGGCCATTACAATGCAGTGACATCAGGAAGATCACAGCATTACAGAATTTACGGTATGTTTTAGTGTCAATTTACAATGCATTTATTTACTAGGATTTAAATCATGACTTGGTAATATCTAAGAATTAGAAGATCTTTTCAAATTTAAATTTAAAACTTGTAATGCTTGGATAGGGTGAGGAATGTGAAAGAGAACTATGTTAACCAAACAAGCTTACACTTTGTACGGGTGAGGAAAGAAGGACCCTATTGACCATAAGAGCTTGCACTCTACATCGTGGCCAAAATGTTTTGAGAATGACACAAATATTAATTTTTACAAAGTCTACTGCTCACTTTTTCTAATGGCAATTTGCATATACTCCAGAATGTTATAAAGAGTGATCAGCTTAACAGCAATTACTTGCAAGTCAATATTTGGCTAGAAATGAACTTTATCCCCCAAAAACATTTCAACATCATTGCAGCCCTGCCTTAAAAGGGACCAGCTAACCTCTTTTCAGTGATTGCTCCATTAACACAGGTGTGGGTGTTGATGAGGACATGGCTGGAATCAATCTGTCATGATTAAGTAAGAATGACACCACTGGACACTTTAAAAGGAGGCTGGTGCTTGGCATCATTGTTTCTCTCTGTTAACCATGTTATCTCTAAAAAGAAACATGTGCAGTCATCATTGCAATGCACAAAAATGGCCTAACAGGGAAGAGTATCGCAGCTAGAAAGATTGCACCTCAGTCAACAATCTATCGCATCATCAAGAACTTCAAGGAGAGAGGTTCCATTGTTGCCAAAAAGGCTCCAGGGCGCCCAAGAAAGACCAAGCAAGTGCCAGTACCGTCTTTTAAAAGTGTTTCAGCTGCAGGATCGGGCTACCAGCACGTGCAGAGCTTGCTCAGGAATGCAGCAGGCAGGTGTGAGTGCATCTGCACGCACTGTGAGGCGGAGACCTTGGAGCAAGGCCTGGTCTCAAGGAGGGCAGCAAAGAAGCCACTTCTCTCCAGAAAAAAACATCATGGACAGACTGATTTCTGCAAAAGGTACAGGCAGTGGACTGCTGAGACTGGGATAAAGTTATTTTTCTCTGATGAATCCCCTTTTTCGATTGTTTGGACATCAGGAAAACGCCTAATTCGGAGAAGAAAGGTGAGCGCTACCACCAGTCTTGTCTCATGCCAACTTGTTAAGCATCCTGAAACCATTCATGTGTGGGGTTGCTTCTCAGCCAAGGATCGGCTCTCTCACAGTCTTGCCTAAAACACAGCCATGAATAAGAATGGTACCAGAATGTCCTCCAAGAGCAACTTCTCCCAACCCTCCAAGAGCAGTTTGGCGATCAACAATGCTTTTCCAGCATGATGGAGCACCTTGCCATAAAGCAAAGGTGATAACTAAATGGCTCAGGGAACAAAACATAGAGATTTTGGGTCCATGGCCTGGAAATCCCCAAATCTTAATCCCATTGAGAACTTGTGGTCAATCATCAAGAGACGGGTGGACAAACAAAACCTAAAAATTCTGACAAAATGAAAGCATTGATTGTGCAAGAATGGACTGCTATCAGTCGGATTGGTCCAGAAGTTGATTGAGAGCATGCCAGGGAGAATTGCAGAGGTCCTGAAGAAGAGGGTCAACACTGCAAATATTGACTTGCTGCAGTAACTCATTCTAAACTGCAATATAAGCTTTTGTTACTCATATGTTTGTAATTATATTTCTGTCTGTGATAAAAACATCTGTCAAACACACATAAAAACCAGAGGGCAGCAGATCATGTGAAAAATATAATATTTGTGTCATTCTCAAAACTTTTGGCCATGACTGTACATTAGAGAGGAACTCCGCTAACCATAAGAGCTTATTATACTTTACAGGAGAGAGAGAATACCTGTTGATCATAAGACCTTACACTTTACAGGAGAAAGAGAGGACCTGGCTGACCATAAGAGCTTACACTTTACACAAGAGAGAAAGAACTCGTGGTCATAATAGCTTACATTCTATAGTGAGGTAAAGGACTCCTCCTGACCATAAGAACTTAAATTCTACAGGAGAGAGAGACTTACCCAGCACACAACATAATTTTATGATAGGTGGTAGAAAATGCTTTCATTATTACAGCAGACTCTTAACTATGAGTCCAGAATAGTCTACCATAGACATATATTTTTGTTTCACTTGTACTTGTCTCCCCTATGTGCTTCCTTCACAGGGCAGCATAATACATTACAGATCCATTTTTAATATTAGTGTGCTCAACACTATCTGTTGTATTTGAAGTACACTGGGACCTTTTTATTTAATCAACAACTTTTTATTTAACTTATTATTAGAGTTGAGCGAAAACAGGTCGGTCAGATTCAAAAGTCGCCGAGCTTTCACCAAAGTCGGGTTCTTGGCCGAAACCGGACCATAGGTGCAGTTGGCCATGGGGTTGTCGCCCCCAGTGCCCAAGTCGGTTTTCCCATAATGCTTGCAGGCGCCTTTTTTCAGCCAATGAGCAAGGACGTACACTGTGGGCAACGAGATGACATGAGCAGCGTCCACCACCATCGTAGAGAAGGCATTGCAAAGATTGGCTTGCTTTGGGGACGTCATAGTGTCTATAAAAGCCCTGAGCGCGACCTCCATTTTACTTTCTGCCGATATTAACAGTATGGAGAGGTTGCTGACGCTGTTTATCAGTAGGGAGAGAGTTTAGGGCTGGAAAGAGAAGTTCTTCTGTGCTTGTGCTGAAGCAATTGTGCGTACAGTTAGTGTGCAGTGACAGGGGAGGATTTTCTTGTGTGCAGCAGCGCTGGTTTTAGGCTGTATTGCTGTGTGTACACTGCTGTGCAGACTGCTTTTTCACAGCACTAATAATTTTATTCTTTTTTTTTGCACACTACTGACCGTTCAATTTTTTCCCACACCGTATGCTGTACGCTCCTCACACACTACCGTGTACCAGCTGGTATAACGGACAAATACATGTTGACTATCTGTGTGTGACTCGGAAATGTATACGGCGATTGCAATTTTCCCCTACACCGTATACCGCTGTACGCTTCGAGACAGTACCATATATCTGCTCTTTGTATTACGGTCAAAATCCATACTGAGTGAGCGTTGTGTGTGACTCTGCTGTACGCTTCTGAGACAGTACCATGTATGCGCTCGGTTACAACTTTATTGTAAAATAGATTGCAAACCGAACACGGGGTCCATGATGCAGTTTATAGTCACTGCTGCCGAAACACCCCTAGAGTATGAGGGTCAAACTGACAACAGAAATCTAACATTAAGATCTCGCCTGTGTTACATCACTCTAGGGAGATGTAGAATTGGCACTATCTTCGTTTACGTCACGGGAGATGTGCTATCGACTGGCGTAGATGTAGCCCTGTTAATGGCACAGAAGCCACTTGCCAGATATTAGGTTTGCACTATGTGCTGCAAGCTGGTATAGACGTAGCCCTGTTGACGCACAGAAGCTACGAGCCAGCCACTAGGAAAGTGCGTGCGACTAACGCCAGGCGTACGTGCTACCGGCCGGTGTGAGACCCCGGACTGAGCCACTCTCTGTTCAGCTTGGCAGGTGATGCCCAGGTTACGCGCCCCACAGTCTGCTCAGGGTGATAGCTCCCTTATATTCGTAGCAAGACTGCCCACGTTAGCTACAGTTACGCGCCCCGCTCTACTCAGGTGCATAGCTAACCTATATTCATAGCAAGACTGCGCCACATTGGCTACCTGCCTGGCATAAGCTAAACCTGCCAAAAGGACCTGTGCTAATAGCCGAGCGTACTCTGGCATAGGCAGGTCCTGGACAGCAAGCTAGAGAGTACGTGGAGCCCAGATTCTGGTACGTCCCACAAGAGCATGCCTAATTTAGTATGATCTGACTGCGCCATGCCGCGGACAGCGAGCTATTTAAGGCTAAGCTCCGCCCCCAGCCATCTCGTCAATCGCATCATCGGTGACGTCATCCGTGACCATTCAGGCATTGCCAGTCAGAGGATCAGCTGACATTAACCATCAATCATGCCTTGCCATGTCACGGCATGATCAGTGCAGGCATTTCTGGACTTAGGCTACAACGCCTTTTCCTGTTCTGTAACCTATGTTTAAAGGCTACTATGAACAAAGACCCAAGCAACTACTTGTGCCTCTTGGATATTGGCTAGGCGTTGGGAGCAATGGCGAAGCTGACAGCATCTGCCTCGGCTGGGTCTGGATGGGAGACCACAGACTCCTCAGATCCGGTTGCATCCTGCCGTCCGCCCAATGCCTAACTGTACCGTATATCTGCTCTTGTATTACAGTCAAATCCATACTGAGTGAATGTCTGTGTGTTGACTCTGGAAATATATACAGAGATTGCAATTTTCCCCGTACATAGTATTCGCTGTACGCTTCTGAGACAGTACCGTATATCTGCTCTTTTGTATTCCGGTCAAATCCATACTGAGTGATCGTCTGTGTGTGACTCCGGAAGTATATATGGAGATTGCAATTTTCCCCTGCACCATATACCTGTACGATTCTGAGACAGTACAATATATTGCTCTTTGTATTTGGTCAAATCCATACGGAGTGAGCGTCTGGTGTGACTCCGGAAATATATACAGAGAATTAAATTTTCCCTACGCCATATACAGCTGTACGCTCCTCATACAGTACCATATATCTGCTGGTATTTTTTGGTACATTTTCCCAAACGTGAGGAAGTATGGTGGAAGAGGCTGCGGACGTGGGCGAGGGGGGCCAGCTGGGAATGGTGGTGGTGCCAAAACCCAAAGCACCTAAGGCAGGAGGTGTAGGCCCGCATCGTCTGGCCCAGAAGGCTGAAGCCCCTTTTCTGGGAGTAGGTAAACCCGTTTTAAAGCAGCACAGGAATGGTTTTTTGGGCTTACATTGCCGAAACAGCCTCCACTCTATCGCCCCTCTTCTGAATTTCAAATAATCAAGCACTGAGTCGCAGTTGCAGGCCCTTGTCAGGAACGATACCTTTCCTTGTGTCATTCACCCCCACCAAAATGAAGGATGCGGCAGGCTAACTTCGATTACCCTGGAGTTTTTCACATACCTGCCGGGTTTAAATAAGTGAAATCCTGAATTCCCCAGTCCAAGATAAAAATTTTGACATGGAGTGCAAAGAAGCCAGCCACTGCTATTGATTCTGCTGGACTTCACCAGACACTGCATTGCCCTCGCATCACTGAGCCAGAATCTGACCCTGAGAAACTAGTTGTCCCTTCCCCGTACCAACACCTTACAGGTGACACAGAGGAAGGTGTAGATGAAATTGAAGAGGGTCCTGGAGACCCTTGTTGACCCGGATAGGCATCCATTGGGGAAGAGGGTGCCGCTGGCAATAGCCAGAAAAGGAGGAGGATCCGCGCGGCATCACATCGCAGTTGCGTTATTTGGCAGGCCCTAGCATCCAAAAAGGTTAAAAACAAAAAGAGTTCAGGACAGCTTGGCCAGACAGTCAAATTACCACAACGTGCAAGCCCTAAAATTTACCCTAGAGGAAAGTGCAGTGGGCATTTTTTGACCAAAATCCTATTGATGAGGCAAAGGTTACTGTAAGAATGCGGAAGGACCTTAGCCGAGGGAAAAATTCAGAAAATTGAATACCATTTGCTGCTTAGCATTTAAACACCATGCACTTGCAAGGGGACGACGCAAAAACTCACGGCTTTGAAGCCTACATTCCAAAGACTCATTGAGATGATGCCCCCCGTTTGGTTAACACAGCGTTCCGAGAGCTCATGCCTACGCTGTCCCAGCTATGACCTACCCAGCGGCACTTCTTTTCTAGAAAAGCCTCCCTGCCCTCCGCCTGCATGTGAAAGACCGCATTGTCCTGCACTAAACAACATGAGTGGAAAGGTGCCCCCACAACAGAGCTGGGCCCCGTAGCATGTCCCGGCTGGTACGTGTCCTCACTGTTGCACTGGGTTTAAGTGGGGAGCAGGGGCCACGGGGACAGCGGCGGGGGACAGTGCTGCCAGCCCACGGTATAGGCAACGTTGGCGAGGGCGTTCGACCCTTCTCCCCACCAGAAGCAAAAGCTCGTCGACAGAGCGAATTTGCACGAGCACTCCTCCCAATGCCATGTTGCACACGAGGTTCCCACTATCGATCATATGGTAAGGGTCAGAGGCTGTTTTAAAGAAGATGCTTTGGGGAAACAGACACCCGCGGAGGATGGCCGACATTTGCAGCGAGAAAGAGTCTGCTGGGCGCCCATCTGAGGCAGGCACAGTAGTCAGTGATAACGCCAAAATTTTTTGGCGGCCATAGCCCTGGCAAAACTCAGTCACATACCTTGCTGGCTACCCTTGAACCTGATGGTGCAGTGCTTCATAAATAATTATCCGGATTACCAGACCTGCTGCACAAGGTCGAAGACGGCTCGCACACCGTCGCTTGCCCTAGACCCATCGTATGCAGAGGCTGCAGCGATCACTCCCCTCCCCAAGCACCGCCAATCATAGACGTTGCAACAAGGTGAACTCCACCATGCACATGGTTGAGAGGCTGTGCAAAAAGGCAGGCTGTAATCATTTGTGGGAGGATCCACGGGAGGCAGTTTGAGGGCGGACAAGGAGTTGTCGGGTGTGCAGTGTCAAAGCTGAAAGACCTTGTAAAGCTTCATGTTTTGAGGAATGCACCGTGGTAACGCAGCACACCATCAAAGCATAGCATCCCACTTATGCGTTGCTCATCAAACTTTGACGCACATTAGGACAGGGCTCTGCAGCGAGGGGGAGGAGGGAACCTTCATGACAGTTTGGCTTGTTGCTCAGAGAACTGTCCTGGACGAGGTGGAGGAAAAGAGGAAGGGGGGGATGAGGATTAGGGGATTTATTTTGGGGAGGATGAGCTTCCGGGCAAGAGAAAAAGTTGGCTTGCCAAAGTCAAGTACGGGTTTGTGCGTGAATGGAGGGATTGGTTTGGCAAATGTGCTCCTCCACCCACCACTGGCAGGCATCATTGACACCTGGAACATTGGCCCACATGGTGATTATTCTTGCGGACCTAAAAAAGGGATGCCCCGATTGCCAAAAAATGAAGAGACGACTGGTGGCCAGCCTCCCGATCCCGCTATAAAGGCAAATTACAAAATCATGCCACAGGGAACCTAGAGCTAAATTGGCAAAACAAACAAGCAACCTGGTAAAACCGTTTGTTAGAGGCATTCCCACACACGCAGGGTGCAGGTTCTACACCACCGACTGGGCAACATGGAAGAGGGGGTTCGCTGCACACAGCCGAAGTGGCGTGGGAGAAGGGGTTTCATGACCATGTTGTGGACTGATTTCTCGAGTACCGCTCACACGACGGTAATACTAATCGATTGCAACAGACGGAGACGGCAGTTGTCAACATGGTTTCAAAAGACCTTCCTCCCCATCGATGTTCCCCTCACTTTTCATTCCCCTTTTTGATACTGGCCTGAAACTGGACACCGGCCTGAATTGGCCAAATAGCCTTACAGGAGCCGTTGCCCGGGAATGTGCTTCAGAAAGAGTCTTCATGCGCTGGTTCAATCCTGACAGAGGAAGGCCCGGCTATTGACCCAAAATGTTGGGACTCATTCATTAAAATAAACCCCAGCCGGGGGTTTTTCAAAGGTTTTGTACCCACCTTCCCCTGATGACACTGGTTGCCACAAAATGCTCCCTTTGTCCCCTCTTCCTCCGACTTCTCCAATTCCTCCATTTGCAGCTGCGAACGCCATCCTACACCTCAACATATGCAATTTTTCCATCCCTAACTGGCTGTACCCCCCTGCCAGGGAACAGCACCTGGCGCACCCGGAAGTGCCGGTGCCCGAGCAGGTGGGGGGGCCCACTCGCCGCAAAACCCGGTGTAATGAGGGTCCCTGCGCCAGTTTCCCCCGGCTCCCCAAGTGTGCCCCCCCCGTAGTCAGGGCCCAGCATTGCAATACTAACCTCTCCCTGTACACCCTGTACATCTTCCGCGTTTCCTGACGTGACATTCAGGTCGGAGCGCGATGATGTCACTCAGCGCCCTCGCCTGAACAGGCACAGTGCAGAGACTGGAAAATGGCGACCTGAGGAGTCCAATAGAGCATAAACCACGAAGAGAGGTATTTTATTTTTTTTAAAGGTTGGAGCAATATATGGGAGCATTAAAACAGTGGAGAATTATATATGGGGCCCATCATACACTTGAGCACCAAGATGGGCCCATTAACACTGGAGCATCATCCAGGGGCCATCAAAAATGGGCATCATATGGGGCCCTTATTATGGGGGCATCAATGGGGCAAAATATATGGACATCACATGGGCCATTATTAGGCATTATATATGGGGACCATTATTTTGGAGCATTATATGGGTTATCTATACCGGCTCAAAGGGGTTCATTATTTATGGGGCATCAAATGGGCCCTTTATAAAGGACATCATATGGAGACAATGGGGGTATTCTGATGGAGCATTATTGGAGCCCTTCTGTATTGAGCATATATGGGGCCATTATTTTATAGAGCAATAATGGGGCTCATTATTCTGCATGGCGCACTAGTGGGGCCCTAATATGTATGGTGGACTATGTTTTTGAGCTATTTTAAAATTTAAAATAGAATCCCATTTATGTAAATGAAGTTTTGGCATTGTACTAACCTTATTTCTCTGCCGTATCAGAGCATCAAAATTGTGGTATGTGTTAAAGGGGCCCATTGAGACTCTTGGGCCCACCCAAAAACCTGGGACGCATTCCCCCCCACAACTTTGCCAAATAACCCCCATTTTCAAGCTTTACAAATTATAAATAAAAGGTGACCTTGATGAAATTTTGGAGAAATTGGCACGTAGGTGATAAAAACCCCCCAAACGCCACTTTATTCCCCCAAATTTGGAAAGGCAGGGGTCATTTCCAATGGGAACAAGATTTTCAGCCCCCCAATTTTAAAACTTTTCTGTTTTGCCCCTCCAATTTGGGGGCAACCTTTCGTGCAAAACCAATTATTATTAAAATTTTGAGCAGCCAACATGCCTTCTGCAGAAAAGCTTATTTTCTTCTTTCTGCGATTTTAGACCAGTGGGGAAATTTCCAACATGATGGCAAATGAGAAGATTTTAGAAGACAAAGCCCCGTGAAGGAAAGGGCTGTGAACACCATGTTTCCTCATTGTTAAAGGAATCTGTCAATAGGATCAACCCCCTAGCCATCTAAATGGGCATGTAGGTCATGGTAAGTGGATAAAATGAAAAAAGGAAAACCTTGATATCTGAGTCCGATATCATCCAGAGAATCCATGTTTTTCTTAACAGTTGTGCTCAGCAGATGTTAGCGATCATCTGCAAATTATCGGGTATCGCCGATATTACGTATCGGATTTCGATTCCGAGTTCCGATATTTGTCTTACGGATCCGGAATCGGAATTGTCACTGCACGTCGTGCCGTCGGGGGGGTTTTGGGGCTGTCAGGAGAGCGGCACTTACCTGAGAGATCTCCGGCGGTCACGGCCTGGACTGCTTTGATGGCCGCCATCATCTTTCCCCGCGGCACATGCATTTTCTCCCGCGATAACTGCAGTGACTGCTGGGTAATCCCCCGTAAAGCAGTCGTCCGATGACGCACCGCCGGGGAAGCAGGTAATCGCGTTCGCGCGCGATGACAGGCTCGCCTGTCATTGCGAGTAGCAGAGCTGGATCGTGGGGGACCCGTTACTAGGACTGCGTCGGACAGGTGTATCTGTTGGGGTTTTTTTTTTTTCCCTTTTTTTAAGGAGACGATGGCGCGCGGAAGAGAGTATAATAAAAAAATAAAATTGTGTTGCCTCTTTTATTTATTAAAATATTTTTCTTGCTTTGTCTTTTTTTTTACATTTAAAAACTTTGGGATTAATAATGGATCGGTGTCTTATTGACCCATCCATTATTAACCGGGCTTATTGTCACCGTGCAATCACGGTGACTTAACCCCTTATTACCCCCCTTGCCACCGCTACAGGGCGTGGGAAAGCCGGGTAAAGGCCACAATTGGACCCTTTGAGCGCCAAATGTGGGGGGCTGTAGCCTGGTATTATCGGCGTTGGGGCCAAAATCCATGGGCCTTGACAGTCTTTTAATACCAGGCCGCGCAGTCTGCATTTTATTGGCTGGTTAACAAAAATAGGGGGACCCCTACGCCTTTTTTTTCGAGGGGATCCCCTATTTTTGTTAACCAGCCAAGCTAACAGCGCGTGGCCTGGTATTATCAGGGCAAGTCCAGGATTTGGATCCTTACCCCTGAAAAACCAGGCCTCAGAGTCTGCTTCCTCTGCTGGTTAACAAAAAAGGGGGGACCCCACGCCAATTTTTTTTCGAGGGGATCCCCTATTTTTTAACCAGCCAAGTATCAGATGCTGTGGCCTGGATTATCAGGCTGGCAAGGTCATGGATCTTGGCCCTTACCACCTGAAAAACCAGGCCTCACAGTTGCTTCATCTGGCTGGTTAACAAAAATAGGGGGGACCCCACGGCAATTTTTTTCGAGGGGATCCCCTATTTTTGTTAACCAGCCAAGATATGCAGACTGCTGTGGCCTGGATTACAGCCTGGCAAGGTCCAGGTCTTGGCTCCTTACCAGCCTGAAAAACCAGGCCCCGTCTGCTTCACTGGTGGTTAAAAAATAGGGGGGACCCCACGCCAATTTTTTTTCGAGGGGACCCCTATTTTTGTTAACCACCAAGTTATGCAGTGTGTGGCCTGGTATTATCAGGTGGCAAGGTCCATGGACTTGGCTCCTTAACAGCCTGAAAAACCAGGCCTCACAGTCTGCTTCATCTGGTGGTTAACAAAAAACGGGGGACCCCACGCCACATTTTTTTTTTGGGGGGGATCCCCTATTTTTGTTAACCACCAGCTAAGCGGCTGTGGCCTGGTATTTCAGGCTGGCAAGGTCCATGGATTTGGTCCTTACCGCCTAAAACCAGGCCCAGCATCGCTTATCTGGCTGGTTAAAAAAATAGGGGGGACCCCACGCCAATTTTTTTTCGAGGGGTCCCTATTTTGTTAACCACCAAGATATGCAGACTGCGGGGGGCCTGGATTAAGGCGGCAAGGTCCCTGGATCTTGGCTCCTTACCAGCCAAAACCGGCTCACAGCTGCTTCATCTGGCTGGTTAACAAAAATAGGGGGGACCCCCGGCATTTTTTTTTTCGAGGGGTCCCCTATTTTTGTTAACCAGCCAAGATTGCAACTGCTTGGCCTGGTATTATCAGCCTGGAAGGTCCATGGATCTTGGCTCCTAACGCCTGAAAAACCAGGCCTCGCGTCTGCTTCTCTGGCTGGTTAAAAAAATAGGGGGACCCCACGCCAAATTTTTTTTGAGGGGATCCCCTATTTTTGTTAACCACCAAATATGAGATGCTGGCCTGGATATCAGGCCCTGGCAAGGTCAAAAGAAATCCTTGGGCTCCCTTACCAGCCGAAAAACCAGGCCTCCCAGCAATCCTGCTTCTCTGGTTTGTTAACAAAAAAGGGGGGGGGGACCCCACGCCAAATTTTTTCGACGGGATCCCCTATTTTTGTTAACCCCAAAGATAAGCAAGCTGTGGCCTGGTTTTCAGGCTGGCAAGAGGGTCGGATGAGCCACCGGAGAAACCTCCGGGGCCCCACTCCTACGTGGTGGGCCCTAATTTGAAAGGATGGTCGCGGGGCAGAGGGGGTGGCCCCGGGCCCGCGCTCTGAGGGGCCCACCCGACTACGCTCAGAAAACTTATCGGCGTGCACAGCACGCCGATACAGTCATTCTGCGGCAGAGCAGGGAGAATCGATCTTCTGCGTAAGGTTCTGTGTACATGTTCCGAAACCAGTTTTTCGTAGCCATTTTACTTTCTGTCTTGCTGCGCTTCTTGCCCTCATCAAAATGGAGTTTCCAGCTTGGATTTCCCGCCCTGTTCTCTCCTTTTGCTTCTTAAGCACCGCGGCAATCAGTGCTTCAGAATCTACCTGCAGTGAACCTGTGACCTGACTCCTAAAGCCTTATACCTTGTACCCAGCTATTCCTACTGGGAACTCTGAAGCATTGTGGACTCTGAACCCTGCTTTTGAAAGACCCACGTTTGCATGGACTTACGGTAACAGAGAAGAAGATCCTGAACCTGTTGTGGAGAGGATTGGACTTAGATACTTGGGCTGTGTTTCTGCTTTTTGTCTCAAACTGGTGACTATTTTTTGCCAACTTGATAAGTAATACAAGATTTCTATTCAAACCTGTGTTCATTATTTCATCGCACCCAAGCACAAGACCTTATGAACGTATCATACATTACACCGCTCTGCCCCCAGAAGCTATGGGGCCTGAAAGGCTTGGGGGGGGCCGGTGCCACAGTGGGCCCCCCACCCGTATCGGAGGTCACTGATCGGCATCCACCATACAGCGACCGCATAGAGAGAGAAGGGCGAGCGCTCCCTTTTCCCATAATCCC
>JARQOD010010871.1:0-25626 GCA_033576555.1 Oophaga sylvatica
CTCTTCTTCATGTCTCCCCTGTAAAATCCTGTACTTTTTGAAGTGATGTTGTAACCGGGTGTTCATCATTACCAAATAGTTTTTTAAAAAACCTTTTTCAGCAAGGTTAGTATTTCATAACTGAGACCCCTAAAAATAAGTATGCTTGCTTTAGTTTACTGAACGTGAATGACCGACAGTCGGCCCGGGGCTGACACTGAAAGTTTTGGGCCCCCCTTGCAAAAAAATTTTGGGGGGCCCCCCCTTCTGCCTGGCTTGCATTATGATGAAGAAATCGGCCATAAAACCCCCAACCTGGGCTTGAGCAACACCACTTGCCTTCTTTTTTTTTTTTTAAAAATTTGAAAATTTCAAAAATTCGTTTTTTTCAGTAAGAGGGGTTTAGATTCCCTTTTTAATGAGAACAAAAGAATTTTTTGTTTTTACCAAATGGCTGCAATGAAGCGAGGGAAAAATTAAAAAGGGGCTGAACCCTTTAAACCCCCACTGTACTAATGAGCCTGCATACCCCTTTACGTATGACCCCCTAAATAGATTATGGCCTGCACATATCCCTATATAATTATGAGCCGCACATAGCCTCCTTATACAGTATGAGCCCCTATATGCCCCTAAAAAATGGCCCCCACAGCCCCTATATACTTATGAGTTGCAAAGATTTAATACAGTAGGGCCCCAATTTCCATAAAAAAAAAATTTAAAAAAAAAAACCACATACAGAAATACCAAAACCCCTGTTCCCCGGGCCCCTTTTTGGGGTCCCCCAGCTCCATTTCAGGCTAGCCGTGATCGGTTTGGGGAGCTCCCTTGGGCTGTGCTGCTATTTTTATCGTCGGACCCCTCCGGGGGATTTGCGGCTCACCAAATTTTATAAGAATATCTGGAGATGGGCCCGGGAGCCTAGGCCAGTACCCCCGATTCCCCTTTTAAAAATAAAAACAAAATAAACAGAATTCGTGCAGGATTGATCACAGTCTAAGGGTTTTGTTTCCCCTTACTTGAGCGTGACAGCGTGAGTATGTCTTAGCAGCAACAACCCGGTAGGGACAAAAGTCCGGGTTCGATGTGATCCCAAATTTTCACAGCCGTTGTCTGTGCCCAACAGGGGAAAAAGAAATTACACGGGTTACGGAAGGGAGGGGCCCACCGGGAACTGGGGGATTTCCAAGGCCCAGGACTGCACTTTTGGTTTTCGGGGCCAACTGCTGGGCCCCGCTGCTTCGGGGGCCCCCCCGCCGGGGGTGTGGGGAAAAGCGACAACACGCAGCTGCAGGGGGCCCCCCGGGGCCACGGGCAAAGTGAAGAGGGGAAAAGGGTCGGCGCTGCAGCAAACCTGTCCCCCCTGCTAAAAGAAATCAAGATTCACCCCCCCAAACCCCCCCCCCCGGGCAGGAAATGGGAACTTTCTTTTCCCTTTTAAAGAGGGAGTTTAGCAGGCTTAGTAAAACTGCCTCTATCAGGGTGGGAAAACCGGGCCCCCCCCCTTCCCGGGGGCCCCCAACCCCCTGGCTCTTGGATCCATAAGTGGGGCCCCGGCACGCGCGCCCCAAATACACGCCGCTTAACGATGGGCATCAGATGCAGAAAAGTTAAAGCAATAACTCATTTTAGGCGCCTCCGGGGCCCCGGGGCCCGGGGAAAAACGCTCACCGTGACCAAAAAAAAAAAAAAAAAAAAAAAAAAAAAAAAAAAAAAAAAAAAAAAAAAAAAAAAAAAAAAAAAAAAAAAAAAAAAAAAAAAAAAAAAAAAAAAAAAAAAAAATTTTCCCCCCCAAAAAAAAAAAAAAAAAAAATTTAATTTTTCCATTTTTTTAAACACCCGTTCCAAATTTTAAAAAAAAAAAAAGGTTAAAACCCCGGGGGAAAAAAAAAAAAACCCAAATTTTTTTTTGGCAAAAAAAAAAATTTAAAAAAAAAAACCCCAAACAAAAGGGTTTGTTTAAAAAAGTCGCTCAGCAAAAAAAAATAGTCCCCCCAACCCCAATCACGAAAAAGGGGCCCGGCCAAAAAAAGGGGCATTTTTTTTTTTTAGAACTTTGGAATTTTTTTTACCACTTTTGAAAGAAACCCCGAAATTTGGTGTCTATGAACTCTAATGACTGGGGGAAAACATAATGGCTGGTCTTTTACATTTGTGAACCACAAAAAAAAACCAAAAAAAAGTGTGGGATTTCATTTTTTTCCCAAATTTTCCGCACTTGGAATTTTTTTTTTCCCTTTTACAGTACATGACATTGTAAAACCAAGGGGGGTTTAAAAGTACAATATCCCCCCAAAAAAAAAAACCCTCACATGGCGTATTGCGGAAAAAAAAAAGTTTGGTTGGAAAGAAGTAGCGAAAAAGAACACAAAAAAGCCCCACATTAAGGGGGTTTTTAAAAAATTTGGAAGATCTCAAAAAGAAACAAATATGGCCCCAATCAAACCCCCGGCCCTCCGACTGGGCCAAATGGTTTGGGCTCAGAAGGGCTCAAAAAGGGCAGATAGCCCTTTTTTTCCCGATTTGAAACTTTTTTCTTTGGGGTTTAATTTAATTGGGCCCTTTATCCACACAAAAAAACACAACATTTGGCCCATCAAACCCTGTCCCTACAGCTGGCCCAAATGGGTTTGGGATCAAATTGGGACAAGTGGGCAAACAGCCCCTTTTCACGATTTGAATATGTAACTGATGTTTTTTGGGGTTAAAAAGGGGGGGCCCCCCCGATATCACATGCAGAATGGAACGGGGGGCCCCACATAAAATAAGTCTCTCCAGCCCGGCCCCAAAGGGTTCTGGGTAAATTGGCAAAAAGTGGGGAAAAGTCTTTTTACAGATTTGAAAAGAGCGATTTTTTTGGGGGGTTTAAAAGGCTGTAGGCCACTGATTCACATGCAGACATATAGACAGGAGCCTCATATCAAAACAAGTCTCTCCACCTGGCCCAAATGGGTTGGGCACAGAATTGGCATCAAAGTGGGCAAACAGCCAATTTTCACAGTTTGAATAAGTAACTGATGTTTTTATGAGGTTAAATGACTTTGCGCCACTGATCTCACACTAAGAATACACAGATAGTGATCCCCCACATCAAAACCAAATCCCTCCAGCCTAGCCCAAATGGGTTCTGGGCATGGGGAATTGGCATCTGTCAGGAAAATATGAATCATTTTCCAAGGTTTCGTGTTATGATTTGGTAACTGAGGAGGACAGGAGCAAAACAGCAAGGCAGCCGAACACCTGAGAGGTTGGGAACTAATGGGTTGCAGATCCCTAAACTAACTGCACAACTAGAAGCAGCCGTGGAGCATACCTACGGTGATCCTAGACACCTCGGCACAGCCATAGAGCTAGCTACATATAAAGATAGAAACAGGAAAGCTAACTTCCCCAGAGTAGAGCCCCAAAGAAATAGCAGCCCCCACACATATAATGGCGGTTAGACAAGACGAAACACAAACGCAGGCAGAAAATAGAGTGAGCAAACGCAGGGGCCAAACACTGACTAAATAGGACAGGAAAGAACAGAATACGATCTGCAACCCAGCAAAACCCTAGCAAAACTTCCAACACTTTTGATTACAAAAATGCTGCGATCACACGATCTCGCCAACTCACTAAATCAGATCTCAGAGTGAACAAGGCTAACACGCAGCCACTCAAAAAGCAGGGAAAGAGCAATTGAACAAATAACAGTGGCTACAGAAAACAGAGAGAAGCACAGGCCCCAGGAGGGGACATGGCTAACCTCCACAAAGGTGCAGACAAAAATGGAAATAGCAAACACAATAGAAATAAGCAGAAAATATCTTATCTGAAAGTAGCAGATGCAGACAAGACACCAGCAGACTTCCAAATGATCCAGGAAACAACAATTGATCACCGGCGAGGATCATGGGAAGGCAGCTCCCTTATATCAGTCCAGTCAGTGACTCCTCATTGCCAGGTATCGCTGCCAGCTGAGGAGGCCCAGTCATTCGATACAGCTTCAGTACCGACACAAACACCAGGGGGCCTCCGCTCAGAAATTGTCTCCAATACATTCACAACTGTACCCCCCCTTGAGGAGGGGTCACCGAACCCTCACCTGCGCCACCAGGCCGTCAGGATGAGCTCAGTGATAGGCACGAACCAGTCTCTCCGCATGAATGTCAGAAGCAAACACCCAAGAATTGTCCTCCTGACCATAACCTTTCAACTTAACCAAGTACTGGAGTCTCCGTCTAGCGAAAAAAAGAATCCAATATCTTCTCCACTTCATACTCCAGATTGCCTCAACCAGAACAGGCTCAGGAGGCGCAACCATAGGAACCACTGGCTCGACAAACCTTTTCAATAAAGATTTGTGGAAGACGTTATGAATCTTAAATGTCCCTGGAAGAGCCAAGCGAAGAGAAATTGGATTAAGGACTTTCAAGATCCTATAAGGTCCCATGAACCTTGGCTTAAACTTTGGAGATGCAAACCTTCATAGGGATATTCTTTGAAGACAACCAAACCAAGTCACCCACTTTAAACCGAGGACCATCAGTCCTATGCCTGTTGGCAAACCGTTGGACCTTCTCCTGAGAGAGAACAACTTATGCATACTTGATCCCAAATCTGCTGCATTCTCTCTACCACAGAGTCAACACCCGGACAACCGAAGCCTCCATCTGCCCGAAAAAAATTGAGGATGAAACCTGGAATTGCAGAGAAAGGGGACATCAAAGTGGCAGAACTGGCCCTATTATTAAGAGCGAATTCAGCTTGGGGCAAAGAAGAGACCGAGTCATCCTGATCCACAGACATAAAACATCTCAAATAGGTCTTCAAGGTCTGGTTTGTTTCTCTCAGTCTGTCCATTGGTCTGAGGATGAAATGCAGAGGAGAAAGACAGCTGAACTCCCAGTTTAGAACAAAATGTCTCCAAAATTGGAAACAAACTGGACTCCCCTGTCAGACATAATGTTCTCCGGAATGCCGTGCAAATGAATCACATGCTGAAAAAACAAGGGTACCAACTCGGAAGAGGATGGCAACTTAGGCAGTGGCACAAGATGGATCATCTTGGAGAATCTATCACAGATCACCCAAATGACAGTCATTCCGTGAGAGACCGGGGTCGGAGATAAAATCCATAAGATATGGGTCCATGGCCTTCTAGGCACCGTCAGTGGCATTAACAATCCACTAGAGCGAGAACAGGGCTTTTTAATGAGAACAAGTCCCACAGGATTGCACAAAATTCCTGACATCGCGAGATAAAATAGGCCACAAAAAGGACCGACTCACAAAATCTCTAGTACCAAAAATACCAGGTTTGACCAGCCAACGCAGAGCAATGAACTTCAGACATAACTTTTTTCTCTATTGTTCTGGGACATACAATTTCCCCGCAGGGCAACGCTCAGGTTTATCCCCCTGAAATTGCTCCAGGGCCAGTCTCAAATCGGGTGAGACAGCGGAAAGAACGACCCCCCCTTCAGAATGGCAGTAGGCTCAGCCAAAATAATAGAAACCGCAAGGAAATCCTGGAGAGGGCATCCGCCTTAACATTCTTAGTACCCGGGATGAAGGAGACCACAAAGTTAAAATGTGTGAAAACAAGGCCCCCCTGCCTGTCTGAGATTCAATCGTTCGGCTGATTCGAGATAGATCAATTTTTTGGTCAGTGAAGACCACAACTTGATTTTTGGGCTCCTCCAACCAATGTCTCCACTTTTTCGAACGCCCACTTCATAGCCAAAAATTTCCCCGATTCCCCACATCATAATTACGTTCAGCTGGGGAAAATTTTCGAGAGAAGAAGGCACAAGGGTTACTCTTAAAAAGTCTCTGGATCCCGTTGGGACAAAAGGGACTCCCGCACCAATCTCAGACGCATCTATTTTCCACCTGAAATGGTAGAGAAAACATCAGGTTGCCGTAGAACAGTGAATCTGTGCTTAAGCTCCTGAAACACAGAAACTGCCTCAGGAGACCAATTTTACAACATCAACCCTTTTTGGTTATATCAGTCAGTGGTTTCACAATACCAGAGAAATTACTTGTAAATTTAAAGGTAGAAATTAGCAAAACCCAAAAATTCTGAAGAGCCTTCAATGAAGTGAGCTGAACCCAATCACAAATGGCCTGAACCTTGACTGGGCTATTTCAATAGCAGACGGGACAAAATGAATCCCAAAAACGGAACCTTCTGTACTCCAAAGAGACATTTTGATCCTTAACATACAAAGCATTATCTCTCAAAATCCGGAATACGCTCCGAACATGTTCTACATGAGAATTCCAGTCATTGGAAAATATCAAAATATCGTCCAAATAAACGATCAGAAACTTATCCACCAAGTCCCAGAAAATATAATTCATGAACGACAGGAAGACGAAGGGGCATTAGTGAGCCCAAAAGCAACCTAGGTACTCATAATGCCCCTCAGGGGTATTAAACGCCGTCTTCCATTCATCTCCATTCTTGATGCGAATAAGATTATACGCCCCCTAAGGTCAAGCTTGGTAAACCAACTGGCACCTTTACTCTGGAAAAAAAATCAGAAATCAGGCGTAACGGATACTGATATTTAACCGTGATCTTATTAAGGAGACGATAGTCAATACATGGCCTCAATGAACCATCCTTCTTGGCCACAAAGAAAAAGCCGGTGCCCAAGGGTGAAGAGGATGGTTTGATATGACCCTTTTCCAAAGCCTCTTTGATATACGATCGTATAGCATCATGCTCGGGTACAGATAAATTGAAGAGCCGACACTTGGGAAATTTACAACCGGGTACCAACTCAATCGCACAATCATAACTCCTATGCGGAGACAAGGACGCAGATTTACTCTCACTAAAAACATCAGAAAAATCAGCCACATAGTCGGGGACATCTTCCGACTGGGGAGAGGTAGAAAAAACAGGAGTGTCCCCTACGAACACTTGACAACCCCAACTGACCAGAGACACAGACTTCCAATCCAAAACAGGATTTATGAGTCTGTAAAACCCAAAGGAAAACCCAGTACAATAATTCATGTAAATTATGTAACCCCCTCACAGCTGAACCCTCTCAACTGCACATATAGTCTTGGCCAGAGTCTGACCAGACGAGTCTGACCTTCATCTTTCAACTTCCATCTTTCAAATTACAGATTTCTAATTACTATTCTCTGAATTAGACTAGAATTGAACTGGAATTTGACTGTAAGTTGTAAAAATATAAACCACTACCATGTTTCCTTTCTTTTCACTATCACCCCCCATACTACTTACTTTCTTCCTATTCCCTGCAATCCCCCCCCACTTAGTAAGGAATTAGTCATTTCCCCCTCCATCCTCCCCAGCCACTCACCTTTCCTCAGAACTGTTTCCTCCACGTACAATCTTTTTTCTCCAGAAACACACGGCCACACCATGTGTTATCCTGTTCCCACCTTCTAACGCTCTGTCTGTTACTCCTCATTGCTGGTGACATATCCCCAAATCCAGGCCCTCAAAACAATCCCACATTCACTTCTATCACCCTGCCACAATCCTCTACACGTCAACCATGATAACCTCATACCCATTCACCCAGCCCCCACTACCCCTGTCCCACCACCTGGAGTACTATGGAACGCACGCTCTGTCTGCAATAAACTGTCATTTATCACGACCTCTTCATCACCAATAAACTCTCCTTCCTCGGCATCACCGAAACCTGGCTCACCCCCTCTGCCTCACCAGCTGCACTCTCATACAGCGGATTCCAACTATCTCACACCCCCTGCCCCAGCAACAAATGTGGTGGAGGAGTGGTTTGCTCCTATCTGATACCTGCTCCTTTACCCCAATTCAGTACCCCCTCTGCTAACTTTCCCTCTTTGAGGTGCACTCCATCCGCAGCTACTCCCCCCAACCTCCAGCTGGCTGTCATCTACAGCCCCCTGAACTAGCCATCTCCACCTTTCTCGATCACTTCACCACCTGGCTGCTCCATTTCCTCTCTGCTGACATCCCCACTATCATCATGGGTGACTTCAACATCCTCATTGATGCTTCCACCCCAGCGGCCTCAAAACTTTTATCGCTCACTGCCTCCTTTGGCCTCACTCAATGGTCCTCTGCGGCCACTCACAAAGATGGTCACACGCTCAACCTTATCTTCACCCGCCGCTGTTCCCTTACTAATCTCACTAACTCACCCCTTCGCCTGTCTGACCACAACCTACTGACGTTCTCATCCCTCTCCTCTTCTAGTGCACAACCCCCACTCCACAAACTCACTCACCCTCACAGAAATCTCAAACACCTCAACTTACAATCACTCTAAGTCCCTCCTCCCTCTTACAGACTTATCTTCACTTCATGACACAGATTCTGCTGCCACCTTTTATAACACTACAATAACAGCAGCACTTGATTCGGCCGCCCCCCTCACACATAGCAAAACTTGTACAATCAACAGGCAGCCCTGGTTGACCAGCGTCACCAAAGAACTGAGACGGGCTTTCCAGGGTTGCTGAGCGGAGATGGAAAAAATCCCACTCTGCCGAGCACCTAACCTCATACAAGCAGTCCCTCACCAGCTTCAAGTCCATGCTCACCGCTGCAAAACAAACTTACTTCTCATCTCTCATTTCCTCCCTGTCTCACAACCCTAAATAGCTCTTCAATAGAGTTGAGCGATACTTTCCGATATCCTAAAGTATCGGAATCGGAATGGTATCGCCGATATCACTAAAATATCGGCGATACCCGATATCGATACCGGAAGTCCTATGTAAGTCTATGGGAACAAAATATCGAAATTAAAAAAAAACCCATTGTTGCCTTGTTGGTTTAATTGTACATGAAGGAAAACAAGAAAGAGTAATGTAGAATGTATTGGGGAAGGTTGAGGAGACATTAAAGGCATGATGTTTAACCCAATCAAATGGAATAGCATAAATATTTTTTTTTTTAAAGATGTTCGGATTGACGAAGAAATTGACAATGTTAACGTTTTTTATATTTTGGCAAATATGTATATTACACAACTTCCATGCTCTTCATCTTCACCTTTTTAACTTTTCACACACTTTCTCCTTCATAATCTTCTGCAGCATCATCTTTTTCATCAAATTATTCTTCATCTTCACCTTCTTTATCTTCTTCTTAAACTTCTTGCTATTCATCTTTGTTAACATTACTCATATTCTTCTTATTAAACTATTATTCTTATTCATATTCTGCTTCATCTTCTTCATCATATTCTTATTTGTGACAGAGAATCCTGTACTTGTAATCTGTCAAGTATGAATTTTTCATCCTTCCGTTCTTGCTGTCACAAAAGATTTAAATTACAACAGTATTTGTCCGTGTTCAGTTTAGCCTGCAGCAGCAGGCATTTTCCAGGGCACCACGAGGAGGAACGGACTCACCCCCATACACTGCTTAGTCTTCTTCTGCTTAGAATTTAGAGCATATATTTTGCTCTTCATTTTGGTCTTATACTTCATGTTCTTCTGCTTTTAGATCTTCTGCTTATTGTTCTTGTGTCTCTTGTTCCGTATCTTGTATTTGTAGCACAATCTTGTACCATGATGTTACTGGGACACGGTTACTAAGCAGGAGGTACCTGTGCTCCAAAGCACTACCAAGGACCAGCAGACGTTGCTGGAACTCGGATACCGAGATGGAGGCACCTAGACCAAAGGCACTGCGGAGAACCAGTTGACGGTACTGGAACCCGGAGGGGCAGCAGAAGGAAAAGAGCCAATGGCACAAACCGAGGACCAGCTGACGTTACTGGGACACGGTTACTAAAGCAGGAGGTACCTGTGCTCCAAAGCACTACCAAGGACCAGCAGACGTTGCTGGAACTCGGATACCGAGATGGAGGCACCTAGACCAAAGGCACTGCGGAGAACCAGTTGACGGTACTGGAACCCGGAGGGGCAGCAGAAGGAAAAGAGCCAATGGCACAACCGAGGACCAGCTGACGTTACTGGGACACGGTTACTAAGCAGGAGGTACCTGTGCTCCAAAGCACTACCAAGGACCAGCAGACGTTGCTGGAACTCGGATACCGAGATGGAGGCACCTAGGCCAAAGGCACTGCGGAGAACCAGTTGACGGTACTGGAACCCGGACGGGTAGCAGAAGGTACAAGAGCCAATGCAAGTAACGAGGACCAGCTGACTGTGCTGGAACCCGGAGGGGCAGCAGAAGGAAAAGAGCCAATGGCACAACCGAGGACCAGCTGACGTTACTGAACCCCAGTAACACAGGAGCAAGTGTTGACTGTGCTAACAGCACTTCCGAGCAACAACTGGCGGTGTTGGAGCCCAGGGTCAAGGAGGATGTTTAAATACTAGATCAAGTAATTTCCTTGTTACCTGTCAATTTTAAATGTCTATACTTCAAACAAGAGAAAGATAACCTTTACTACCATAAGATGATGATTTCAATTTAAACTAATATCTAGATAAATAAAGAATTGACAAACATAAACACATACATTAACATGTTGAACAGCAATGCAAACCACAAAATAAATTAGTTAAGGAATCTGCTATACGGTTGTACATAAAAGCATACAAGTACATATCTGAATCCATTAATGATGGATAAGTAACAGTATGTACACCATTTTTATTGTATAGACAATGAATGTCTGACTTCAAAACATCATCAGCATTACAAGTTATCTGTGACATTACTAAAATGTTACATTTGCTGAATAATGTCACTAAACAGTTTATACAAAATTATACAATTTCCATCATGTAATACTCATAATATGTGGCAATAATCATGTTTATTAACAAACATAACCTTTAAAAAGTGCATAGTGCATAGCGAAAATTGCTATTTATGCCTGACTGTCGACTTGCAAGCATGACAACGGATAGATAAGGTATATATAGATGAGACTGCATAGCCACAGATGGTGAATGGCGATGTAATACTGTACCTCAATAAAGTGTGCGTCACTACTACATAATTTTTTTTATATAGCTTTATAAAAAGGGTACGTGGATGTATGCTTGCGCCTTTGTTTTGACGCACAGACTGCCTTCCTGCTGAGACGCGTTGGGTAGTGAACAGTTATGTGCAGTGTTCACTGTAGTCTGAGGTTTTCCTTTTTGGAGTGCAGATCACGCTCCAGTTAGTTCTTCAACCACTGCTGGTTGTAGTCTGCTGAGCGTGTGTCACTGGCACATCCTTGAAATTTTTCTCTAATTGTTGCTGCTCCATTCTATTACAAATAAATAAAATCTATTAGTGTGACGCGCTTCCATCCGTATACAATACATTGGTTGCAAACACTATAGAAGTACACAAAGGGGCCTTTCACACCTACTGAACAGTTGTGTGCAGTGTTCACTGCAGTCTCTGCGGAATAACCACACTTAGGCCTTATAACTTTTCAGACTTTCTTTATCAATCTACCAAGATGAAGAAGGCAGGGAGTAAGGCACGTGGTCGTGGAGTTTCTTCAGGGAGAGGACGTGGGGATTCTGTGGCTGCTGCGGCCCCCAGTGACACAGCATCCACCAGTTTTCCCCGGGCCGTGAGCGTTCCTTTATGCGCACTTTTGTAGGAGCTCGGAGTACCCCCCTGCTGCGGGAAGAACAAATTGAAGCCGTTGTTGTTTGGATCTCAGCCAATGCATCGACTTCAATTGCTTCCACCTCCTCTCAGGACCACAGCACTGTTGGGCAACCATCTGTCTCTTCACCGCCTGGCAAATTGCCCAGGCAGTCAGAGAGTTCTGTACAGGAGCCAGCTGAGTGTCTGCTTCTGTTCTCAGAATCTATTGGCTTGCAAACAGGGGCCCAGCCAAGCAGCATTCTGTAATGTGAAGAAGAGGGAGTATGCAGTGATGCGCAACAGCTGTGTCTCTCTGAATCTGAAGAGGCGGGTGAGACAGTGCCGATGGTCAGCACACCGCAGAACGCATCTGATGATGATGATGAGACCCAGGTGCCAGTTTCTGTTGAGCATGGTGCTGGCCAGACCACCCAACAGCAGGTGTTGGAAGAGGGTAGTGGAGATGATGAGGTCCAATACCCAACATGGCATGAAGAACAGGAAGGTGGTGGGAGCAGCTCAGAGGAATAATAATAATATTTATTTATATAGCGCCATCATATTCCGCAGCGCTTTACAGTTTAGCAGTTTCAGAACACAAGTCATAAGTAACAACGTTAACAATACAATAATTTAAGCTAAATAAGTCGCCCCTGCTCGTGACAGCTTACAATGTACAATGAGATGGGGGAGATACAAAGTATAGGTGTTTATATACAATGGTGCATTTACAATGATGTTCCAGCCATCTTAAGGGACTGAGGGATGGAGATAGTGAATGGGCTAGAGACACACACACACTTACACAGAATACATAGAATGACTTTGATTAGTGAATGTGATAGGCCGCTCTGAACAAATGTGTTTTGAGGGAGCGCCTGAAACCATGCAAATTGTGGATAGTCCTAATTTCTTGGGGTACAGCATTCCAGAGGATTGGCGTAGAGCAGGAGAAGTCTTGGAGTCGGGAGTGGGAGGTACGTATTAGTGCAGAGGTTAGTCGAAAGTCGTTTGCAGAGCGCAGCAGTCGGTTAGGCCGATAGATAGAAATGAGGGAGGAGATGTAGGAGGGGTGCTGCACTGTGGAGAGCTTTGTGGGTGAGAACCAGTACTTTGGTTGAAAGCTGGAGAGGCCTAGAGAAATGGTTAGTGATAGAAGGAAGATAGAGGAAGACATTGCCCCAACGGTACAAACAGGAGGGAGAGTTAGGCTGCAGACTCGGTTGCCTGTAGCCTCCAGTTTGGCACCTGTTCGGAGCAGTTGTCTTCCAAAAGTCAAAACGTGCGCTCCCAGGACTTGCACTGCGTGGTCCTTTTTTCACACACTTGCACATGATATTTGCTATGTGAAATGCAAGCTGTGTAATCAAAAATTAAAAATAGCTAAAAGTGTCAGTCACCTCAATACCACAAATATGTGGAAACATGTGCGGACAAAGCACGTAGTTGAGTTACAAAGACACACTGGAGATGTAGGCCAACCTACAGCAGCACCTACATCTTCAGGTTGTGTTGAAGCCTCTTCATCGAGCTCACACACAGCTGGTTATGCTTCCTCACAGGATCGCCATGGAAGAACCTCGGCCACTGTTGTCCAGAGACAAACTGTTATTCCACACACAGCAGCAAGTTCCCTGTCATCCTCACACTCCCAGGCCACAAAACAGCCAGCGGTAGCACAGGCATGGGATAAAAGACGGCCATACTCCGCAAACCATGCACGAGCACAGGCTCTGAATGCTGGCATTGCAAAACTCCTGTCCCTTGAAATGCTGTGATTCAGGCTGGTGGAGACAGACAGTTTCCGTAACTGAATATCATTGTCAATCCCACAATACAATGTGCCAAGCCGATTTCATTTCAGCAGGCAAGCCGTCCCTGGTCTGCAAAAGCATGTTGAGGGAAAAATTAAACATGCGCTACTAAAAGCCCTCAGTAGCAAGGTCCACCTGACCACCGATGCGTGGACCAGTACCCATTGTTATGATCTGCTACAACCAGTAAGGAAAGAAGGGAATTCTGTCCCTACAATACAACTAAGCTGAATCCCTACGATGTAACGGGAACCTGATCCTGCGACCAGACCCGCTAAAGTCCTCATCTAGTGTGAACGAAGACCTATAGTTGCGAGGGAGTAATCCCTACAAGATCTAGGGACTGGGAGAAAAGGTGGACACCTCCTAGTCCTAACATAAATTGTAGCATGGATAATTAAACAGAAAAATAAATACTTTGTGATCCTAACATCAAGCAAAACTCACAGATTAAGGCACCTAAGCACCCGGCTAGCTTAACAGTAGATAATACAATGAAGTCAAGCAAAGCCAGAAGGGCGGAGCCAGACTAAATAGGGAAAAAAGGTCATGTGACCAGCAAACTGAAACAAAACCTAACAAGAGGGTTCTAACACCCATGGCCAGGGACAATACCTTTCCCTCACTGCCCATTGGGTCAATGTTGTGCAGCCGGGTACTGATCTTGCGAGTGGCGCTGTACGTGTTCTGCCAACTCCAAGGATTGCAGGAATCAAGTCTGTACACATTGATTCCTCCTCCTATTCCAGTTCCTCAGAATCATCGCTGCAGGAGCCGTCACGGTCTACCTCCACATGGACCCGTGAACGTTTACCTGTTGCGACCGATATGAGCACAGCCGTGTCCAAATGTCAACAGGCCATCCTGAAATTAATTTCCATGGGGAATCTTAGCCACACAGCGCAGGAGCTCTGTAATGCCATAAAGCAGGAGAGCGACGTGTGGTTTTTGGAAGAGAATCTACAGGCAGGCTTGGTAGTGTGTGACAATGGCCGAAATCTGGTGTCAGCTCTGGGCCTTGGCAACCTCACTCACATACCATGTCTGTCATATGTGCTCAACTTGGTCGTGCAGAGTTTTTTGAGGGACTATCCGGATCTTGATGCACTGCTGCACAAGGTCCGCCTAGAGTGCGCTCACTTGCGACGTTCCAGCATGGCCAGATCGCTGATTGCAGCTCTGCAACGCAGATTTCACCTTCATGAACATCGCATTATATGTGACGTACCCACCAGGTGGAATTCCTCGTTACATATGTTGGAGCGGTTGTGTGAGCAGCAGCCAACAGTAATGGAGTATCAGCTGCATCAGGCGCAGTCAACTCGCAATTTGCGGCGTTCACACTTCACCACTACTGAGTGGGCCTCTATAATAAGAATAATAATATTATTTATTTATATAGCGCCATAATATTCCGCAGTGCTTTACAGTTTAACAGTTTCAAAACACGAGTCATAAGTAACAACGTTAACAATACAATAATTAAAGCAAAATCAGCCGCCCCTGCTGGTGAAAGCTTACAATCTACAATGAGGTGTGGGAGATACAAAGTACAGGTGTTTATATACAATGGTGTTTTTACAATGATGGTCCAGCCATTTTAAGGAAGTGAGGGATGCATGGAGATAGTGAATGGGCTACACACACAGAATTACACATAGAATGACTTTGATTAGTGAATGTGATAGGCCACTGTGAACAAATGTGTTTTGAGGGAGCGCCTGAAACCATCCAAATTGCGGATAGTCCTAATTTCTTGGGGTAGAGCATTCCAGAGGATTGGCGCAGCGCGGGTGAAGTCTTGGAGTTGGGAGTGGGAGGTACGGATTAGTGCAGAGGTTAGTCGAAGGTCGTTTGCAGAGTGCAGCAGTCGGTTAGGCCGATAAATATAAATAAGGGAGGAGATGTAGGGGGGTGCTGCGCTGTGGAGAGCTATGTTGGTGAGAACCAGTAATTAGAATTGGATCCTATAATGAATGGGCAGCCACTGCCAGTGTAATGAGTGGCGAATAACTCTATGAAGGATATCTGCCACGTTTTGCGTGCGTTTGATGAGTCAACGCGGATGGCGAGTGCAGATGATGCACTAGTCAGCCTGACTGTCCCCCTTATCTGCCTGCTTCAAAAAACACTGCAAGCACTAAGGCATGAGGTTTTGGAAGAGGTGGAGGATGAGGAGTCACAAATTCCATCACCTTCTGGACAGTCAGCGCAACGTGGTTCCTCACAAAGGGCTGGAGGACTTTCAAAGTACCATGCTGTATCAACAATTGAACCTCCAGAGTCGCTGTCTATATTTTCATAACCATTACAAACTTTTAATGTATTTACAAAGCACATAATGTACATTTTTTGTCTATCCTTTTGTAATGCTATTGTGTTTCCATAAACTGATGTTACAGAATTATGATACAAAGTTTTTAAATTTTGAGTTTTAAATTTTGTAAATTTATATGTATTTGAAGGACTTTGTGAGGAGGATGAGGAGGAGTCAATGGAGGAGGAAGACATCGCTCCAGAGGGAGGTAGACAATGCTCTAGTCAGTATGTAGACCAAGGGTGGGGTGATGCACAGCAGGCGGAGATGACGCCTCTTGCAGGGGACAACGTTTCTTGGCCAGTTGGGAGTCTGCAGCACATGGTTGATTTCATGCTGCAGTGGCTGAAAAACGACCGCCGCATCGAACACATTCACACCACGTCTGATTATTGGGTGTACACCCTCCTAGACCCTCGCTACCGGGACAACTTACAAAGCCTCATCACACCGTTGAACCGGGAGCGTAAAATGCGGAAGTACCAAGACACACTGGTGCAATCCATAATGTTCTCCATTCCAGCCGAGAGCACTGCTGCTGCTACTGATTTACAAAGCAGCTCTGTGCGTCGAGGCAGTGGAGACAGCTCTGCAACAAGAGGGAGCACAAGCAGCGCCTCTGCACAGGGCAAGAACAGTATGTTCCAAATGTGTCGAAGTTTTGTGGCAGCGCCACCAATGTCTACACCATCCGAGACGGCTCCAGTCAGCAGGAGGCAACATTTCCGTAAGATGGTGACAGACTACATGTCTTGCCCTCTCAGTGTACTCCAGATGGCTCTTCCCCATTCAAGTTTTGGGTCTCTAAGCTGGATACATGGCCAGAGCTTAGCCAGTATGCATTGGAGGTGCTGGCTTGATCTGCTGCCAGTGTATTATCGGAGCGCGTCTTTACTGCTGCAGGTGGTGTACTAACAGACCGTTGCATGCGACTATCCTACAATAATGTAGAACGGCTTACTTTTCTGAAAATGAACTAGGCATGGATCTCGCCTGAATTTGCCTGTCCGGTTTCAGATTAACTAACTGGTTGGCAACGTTTTCCATGTCTCCTGTTATGTTCATCTTTCTACCACCTGAGCTATACTCCCTGGGCTACAACACTGCCAGTTGCTGCTCAGAAGTGTCGTGTCCACAGACCAATACACAAGCTATAGTGATAGTGGGGTTCAGTAACGCCTGCTGTTCCCCTGCTGTGTGTCCGGCAAAAATTACTGCTACCTAGCTACACATGTTGAAAAAAACATGACATGTTAAAGTGGCTAGTGCTACACATAGATATCAGGCTACACCCTTATTTCTAAGCTGTAAACAAGTGAAACGTCAAATTTAAAACCATTCAATGATTAGTGTTGGTAACAAATCTGTAACTAAATAATTGTGACATATTATGGCAGATATCCACATGTCTAACACAAATGCTAACACAAAAGCATACTTATGCTATAGGGTACTGATGGTGAACCTTCTCACTCCATAACTTTGACCAATCCAACTCACATCATGCCTCAAATGCTGCAATGTTGGAAGTGCATAATGTGGGTTGAACTTTGACAACAGCTGCAGTGCGAAGGTTATCCTTCTGTGTTCTTGGCTTTTAAATAAAAGCATACAAGTAAATATAATAATACATTGTTGATTAAGGGACATGATGTACACCTGTAATATTGTGCAAACAATGGATGTAGGACTATTCCTCTTCAACATTACTTATATTTGTGTCATTTGAAAAAATACATATTTTAGTTAAAAATTAAAAAACCCATGTTCAGTAGCTGTGAAAGGCCCGTTTGTGTACTTCTATATTGTTTGCAACCAATGTATTGTATACGGGTGGAAGCGCGTCACACTAATAGATTAGATTTATTTTAAATGGAATGTAGCAGAACCAATTGGAGATAAATGAAAAGGATGAGCCACTGAGACACGCTCAGCAGAGTACAAGCAGCAGTGCTTGAACATGTAACTGGAGCGTGATCTGCACTCAAAAAAGTAAAAAACACAGACTGAAGTGAACACTGAAACACAACTGTCCACAATCTGTGAAAAGCTCCTTTCTGTACTTCTATAGTGTTTGCAACCAATGTATTGTATACGGATGGAAGCGCGTCACACTAATAGATTAGATTTATTTTAAATGGAATGTAGCAGAACCAATTGGAGATAAATGAAAAGGATGAGCCACTGAGACACGCTCAGCAGAGTACAAGCAGCAGTGCTTGAACATGTAACTGGAGCGTGATCTGCACTCAAAAAAGTAAAAAACACAGACTGAAGTGAACACTGAAACACAACTGTCCACAATCTGTGAAAAGCTCCTTTCTGTACTTCTATAGTGTTTGCAACAATGTATTGTATACGGATGGAAGCGCGTCACACTAATAGATTAGATTTATTTTAAATGGAATGTAGCAGAACCAATTGGAGATAAATGAAAAGGATGAGCCACTGAGACACGCTCAGCAGAGTACAAGCAGCAGTGCTTGAACATGTAACTGGAGCGTGATCTGCACTCAAAAAAGTAAAAAACACAGACTGAAGTGAACACTGAAACACAACTGTCCACAATCTGTGAAAAGCTCCTTTCTGTACTTCTATAGTGTTTGCAACCAATGTATTGTATACGGATGGAAGCACGTCACACTAATAGATTTGATTTTTTTCTAATATAATGGAGCTGCACCAATTCCACTAAATAAATAAAAAAAAAAAAAAAAAAAAAAAAGGGACACGTGCAGATGCCTACAAACAGCGGTGGATGCAGAGCAAACTGCAGCGTCACCTGCACTGTCACACACACACCTTGCACAGAGCTGTTAAAACAACACTGGCAAAATGAAGCTTTACACAGCGGTTGGTAAACTAGCCTGCCTCAAGCACAGTAGTACACAAAATCGCAATATCTAACTGTCCCTCAGAGTGAGCAGAGTAGCGTTCTGTCCCTTACTGAGTTCACAGCACAGTGACGCTAAAATGGCGGCGGCGCCTTTTATAGTGCATTCTGACATCATTTCAGCAGCCAATCACAGCCATGCCATTAGTTAAGATGACCGCAGCATCACAGGATGTGCCCACACTTCGTAGGATTCCTCATTGGCTGACTAAAATCACATTGCCTCTCAAAGAATTATGGGAACTTCCGATTCCGGTATACGATATGGAAAAAGTATCGGAATTAAGTATCGGAATTCCGATAACGCGAATATCGGCCGATACCCGATACTTGCGGTATCGGAATGCTCAACACTACTCTTCAACACTTTATATTCTTTTCTCCATCCTCCAGCACCTCCTCCTCCTCTCATTTCTGCTGAAGACTTTGCCTCTTCCTTTAAGCAGAAGATCGATACGATCAGAGAAAGCTTTGGCCCACAACCCCCATTGCCCCTCTTAGCTGCTCAGCCCTCTTCCCCCAAACCAACTTCTCCACCATCACAGAAGATCAGCTTTCCACCCTCCTATCAAGATCACACCTCACCACTTGCATGCTTGACCCGCTCCCATCCCACCTCATCCCTAGCCTCGCACCGTCTTCACCCCTACTCTAACACACCTCTTCAACCTCTCACTTACAAATGGTATCTTCCCCTCATCCTTCAAACATGCCTCAATCACACCCATTCTCAAAAAGACTTCCCTTGACCCATCCTCTGTGTCTAGCTATCGCCCAATATCTCTTCTTCCGTATGCCTCAAAACTACTGGAACAGCATGTCCATCTTGAACTGTCCTCCCACCTCTCCTCCTGCTCCCTCTTTGACCGCTTACAATCAGGCTTTCGACTGCATCACTAAACTGAAACTGCCCTAACTAAAGTCACCAATGACCTACTAACCGCCAAGAGCAAGCGACACTACTCTGTCCTCCTTCTCCTGGGCCTGTCTTCTGCCTTCGACACTGTGGACCACTCCCTCCTGCTACAGATTCTCTCATCTCTGGGCATCACAGGCTTGGCCCTATCCTGGATCTCATCATATCTAACAAACCGAACATTCAGTGTCTCCCTCTCCCACACTACCTCCTCACCTCGCCCCCTGTCTGTTGGTGTTCCTCAAGGCTCAGTTCTAGGACCCCTACTCTTCTCCATCTACACCCTCAGCCTGGGACAGCTCATAGAATCCCATGGTTTGCAGTATCATCTCTACGCCAACGACATGCAGATCTACCTATCTAGACCTGACCTCACCTCCTTACTGACCAAAATCCCACAATGTCTGTCTGCTATTTCTGCTTTCTTCTCTGCTCGCTTTCTAAAACTGAACATGGACAAAATAGAATTCATCATCTTTCCCCATCTTACTCTTCCCCCCACCAGACCTGTCCATCAATGTCAATGGCTGCTCACTTTCCCCAGTCCCGCATGCTCGGTGCCTCTGTGTGATCCTCGACTCTGCCCTCTCTTTCAAGCCACATGTCCAAACCCTTGCCTCCTCCTGCCGTCTCAAACTCAAAAATATTTCCCGGATCCGTGCATTCCTAGACCATGAAACTAAAAAAACAATAGTGCATGCCCTCATCATCTCCCGCCTCGACTACTGCAACCTCCTACTCTCTGGCCTTCCCTCTAGCACTCTGACACCACTCCAATCCATCCTGCACTCTGCTGCCCAGCTAATACACCTGTCTCCCCGTTATTCCCCAGCCTCTCCTCTCTGCCAAGCCCTTCATTGGCTTCCTATCGTCCAGAGGCTCCAGTTCAAAACCCTAACCATGACCTACAAAGCCATCCACAATCTGTCTCCTCCATACATCTGTGACATGGTCTCCCAGTACATACCCACACGCAAACTTCGATCCTCTCAAGATCTCCTCCTCTACTCCCCTCTTAACTCTTCTTCCCACAACCGCATACAAAACTTCTCCCGTGCCTCTCCCATACTCTGGAACTCTCTACCCCAACACATCAGACTCGCGCCTACCATGGAAACCTTCAAAAAGAACCTGAAGACCCACCTCTTCCGACAAGCCTACAACCCACCCTGTAGACTGTGAGCCCTTGCGGGCAGGGTCCTCTCTCCTTCTGTACTTGTGTGTGCCTTATATTGCTCACGTTTACTGTACTTGTCTATATTCGCCCCTTTTCACATGTAAAGCGCCATGGAATAAATGGCGCTATAAAAATGTATAATAATAATAATAATAAAACATCAAACATTTACAATTCTCTTGGTGGGCCGGGTCAACGCGCATTATCATCTGGGTCGAAAACTGGGGTTTATTCTCAGCTAAAGGGGTACAATCAATACCCAGCAAAGGAATAGACTTCCACAGGGGTATCATGGGAAAACCACAACGTTTGGCAAAAATCTAAATCCATGAGGTTTAGAGCTGCTCCTGAATCAACAAAAGCCTGAGCCGAAAATGTGGACACGGAGCAAATCAAGGTAACAGTCAAAGAAACATAGTCTGAACACCACCCAAAACAACTGAGCGCGCAAAACGTCTTCCCCGTTTGGGGCAGACGGAAATAGCATGAGAAGCGTCTCCACAGTAGAAGCACAACTTATTACGCTTACGAAACTCCTGTTACTGAGTCCCAGAAGCCACTCCATCACACTGCATGGGCTCAGGGGCTGGCTCGAAAAGGCGTCACCACCTCTCGCATATTTCTACGCTCACGCAGACGTCTGTCAATTTGAATAGCCAATGCCATAGAGTCATTGAGCCCAAAGGGGACAGGAAATCCCACCATAACATCCTTTACAGTCTCTGCCAGACCCTTCCAAAAATTAGCTGCCAGGGCATCATCATTCCATTTAGCAAGGACTGCCCACTTTCGGAATTTCTGACAGTATAGCTCTGCAGCTTCCTGACCCTGTTTTAATGCGAACCAAGGTTCTCTCAGCTTGATCAGTAACATTGGGTTCATCATACAACAACCCCAGAGCCTGAAAAAACATATCAGCATCAGTCAAGATAGGATCCCCAGGTGTCAGGGAAAAGGCCCAAACTTGAGGGTCGCTGCGCAACAGGGAGATGACAATTTGAACCTGCTGTGCAGCATTCCCCGAGGACTTAGGCCTCAAGGCAAAAAACAACTTACAGTTATGTTTAAAATTAAAAAATTTAGAGCGATCCCCAAAAAACAACTCTGGAGTAGGAATTCTAGGTTCTACAGCAGGCATCTGAGTGAGATAGATTGCCATACTCCGAACTTCAGCAGCAAGCTTCTCCACATGCTCGGAAATTGCTTGATTTCCATTGAAGAAAAAATTCCTCCTCAGCCCCCAGAGAAAAAGAGGGAAAAATGTATATATATATATATAAAAAAAAAATTCTGACAACTCTTTTTTTTTTCTGACAACTCTGACAACTTTTTTTTTTTAACCATTTTTCCCTTCTGTTGAGTACCATAGAATTTTCAGGAAGGCCGGTGATTCTGTTATGATTTGGTAACTGAGGAGGACAGGAGCAAAACAGCAAGGCAGCCAAACATCTGAGAGGTTGGGAACTAATGGGTTGCAGATCCCTAAACTAACCGCACAACTAGAAGCAGCCATGGAGTGTACCTACGGTGATCCTAGACGCCTCGGCACAGCCGGAGAGCTAGCTACATCTAAAGATAGAAACAGGAAAGCTAACTGCCCCGAAGTAGAGCCCCAAAGAAATAGGCAGCCCCCAAACATATAATGGTAGTTAGACAAGATGAAACACAAACGCAGGCAGAAAATAGAGTGAGCAAACACAGGGGCCAAACACTGACTAAATAGGACAGGAAAGAACAGAATACTATCTGTAACCCAGAAAAACCCTAGCAAAACTTCCAACACTTCTGATTACAAAAATGCTGAGATCACACGATCTCGCCACCCACTAAATCAGATCTCAGAGTGAACAAGGCTAACCCGCAGCCACTCAAAAAGCAGGGAAAGAGCAACTGAACAAATAACAGTAGCTACAGAAAACAGCGAGAAGCACAGGCCCCAGGAGGGGACATGGCTAACCTCCACAAAGGTGCAGGCAAAAATGGAAATAGCAAACACAATAGAAATAAGCAGAAAATATCTTATCTGAAAGTAACAGACACAGGCAAGACACCAGCAGACTTCCAAATGAACCAGGAAACAACAATTGATCACCGGTGAGGAACATGGAAAGGCAGCTCCCTTATATCAGTCCAGTCAGTGACTCCTGATTGCCAGGTATCGCTGCCAGCTGAGGAGGCCCACATCAAGAAAAGGGAAACAGCGCTCCATCCAGGCGTAATTAGTGAAAAATAGAAGCTTTATTTTGCCATAGAAAATACAACGTTTCGATCCAATAAAGGATCTTTATCAAGTATATCCACACAGTGCAACTGGTAGGCTATAAATAGTGTGGAGCTGAAATCAGATCCAATCACATCATAGCCACAACCCATATCACAATATAGTATATAACATATACAAAATAAACATCAGACCTATAAAAAATCCATATCAAGTAAACACATCCTTATCCCAAAATTCACAGTATTAAAATAACATATATAGATATGAATTCACAATGTATGTTTACAATGTCAGCCACAACGTCAGTGGCATAGTGGATCAATGTCCAATCATTATCCAATGTGGTGGCATAAAGGTCCTCCTCATTCAACTGAAATCCAATCCCAGGATCCGGAAAAATAGCGGCAAATATCGATGTATCCAATCGCAGTATGCGTTATATCCCAGGGAGAAGCAGTGTTCTAAAAGCCCTCCAATCAAATCATCCAGATTATAGTGAGGAATACTATCCATGGTAACCTGTTTGTCCAAACAAACCACTACTATATGGTCACATGACTCACCCTGAGGGCGATCTGTGTCAGCAAGGGCCGCCCACTGGTCTCCAACTGCCAACAGACTGATGTCTAAGGAGGAAGCCAAGATGCGCAGGCGCAGTGTGACGTACATCACAACCATCAATGGTGTGAGACATCACTAACCAGCCTTATGCATCCAATCCCCACTAAGACATCACCTGACCGGCATCAGCTGACCAAAAGGTCCTCCCAACTAGCACAGCATCGTATGTCTATAATGCAACTGAGCATTGTTACCGCCATATAGTGCATATAGAAAACATGAATATAGCTAACACAGAAAAACCACCATATAGTGCACAGCAACAGGATAAATATACACGCAGATCTACATGCATTTTTTAATTGGTCACATAAATCCCCATCATATGTGAACCCATATCTATAAATATCAAAAATAAATAAAATAAACAACAAAGCAAGGTCGGGAGATAAAGGGAGAGATGATATTATGCAGATTAAACAATAATAATCACCTGTTGTCTGTAGTGATTACCCACATCACATATAATATATATGATCTTCCCGCTCCCTATCTCCACCGACCAGCATCACTAAATCCTATATATAGACAAAAAAAGGGGAAAAAAAGGAAAATTTAAAAGCTGAACATTAAAAACTGCTCTGCTCCAGTGATCGACTGCAACTGGTGTGACTGGAGGATGAGCTACAGTACAGACCAAAAGTTTGAAAATACCTTCTCATTCAAAGATTTTTCTGTATTTTCATGACTATGAAAATTGTAAATTCACACTGAAGGCATCAAAACTATGAATTAACATATGTGGAATTATATACTTAACAAAAAAGTGTGTAACAACTGAAAATATGTCTTATATTCTAGGTTCTTCAAAATAGCCACATTTTGCTTTGATTACTGCTTTGAACACTCTTGGCATTCTCTTGATGAACTTCAAGAGGTAGTCACTGGAAATGGTTTTCACTTCACAGGTGTGCCCTGTCAGGTTTAATAAGTGGGATTTCTTGCCTTATAAATGGGGTTGGGACCATCAGTTGTGTTGTGCAGAAGTCTGGTGGATACACAGGATAGTCCTACTGAATAGACTGTTACAATGTGTATTATGGCAAGAAAACAACAGCTAAGTAAAGAAAAACGAGTGGCCATTAGGGTTGAGCATTCCGATACTGCAAATATCGGGTATCGGCCGATATTGGCTGTATCGGAATTCCGATTCCGAGTTCCGATATTTTCGTCTTATCGGATACCGGAATCGGGATGTCACTGTCAGTGTCCGTCGGTCGGGTCTGTCAGGAGTCAGCGGCACTTACCTGGCAGAAGATCTCCGGCGGTCACGTCCTGGACTGCTTGATGGCCGCCATCCTCTTCTCCCCGGCGGTCACATGCAGTTTCTCGCGATAACTGCAGTGACTGCTGGGTAATCGCGGCCGTAAAGCAGTCAGTCCGATGACGTCACCGCCGGGGAAGCAGGTAATCAGCTGTGCTGCGCCGGGATGTCAGGCTCTGCCTGTCATTGCGATGTAGCAGAGTTGGATCGTCGTGGGACTGTCGTTATGGACTGCGTCGGACAGGTGGTATACTGTTGGTTTGTTTTTTTTCTTTTTTTACAGGAGATCGATGGCGTCGCAGGAATGAGAGTACAATAAAATTAATGAAAACTGTGTTGTCTCTTTTATTTCATTAAAATACTTTTTTCTTGCTTTGTCTTTTTTTTATGCATTTAATAACTTTGGGATTAATAATGGATCGGTGTCTTATTGACACCTCTCCATTATTAACCGGGCTTATTGTCACCGTGCAATCAACGGTGACATTAACCCCTTATTACCCTGCTTGCCACCGCTACAGGGCAAGTGGGAAGAGCCGGGTAAAGTGCCACAATTGGCACATCTTTTGATGCGCCAATGTGGGGCTTGCTGTTTGCCTGGTATTATTTAGGCTGTTGAGGGCCAAAATCCATGGGCCTTTACAGTCTTTAATACCAGGCCGCAGCAGTCTGCATTTTACTTGGCTGGTTAACAAAAATAGGGGGGATCCCCACGCCATTTTTTTTCGAGGGGATCCCCTATTTTTGTTAACCAGCCAAGCTAAGCAGACTGCTGTGGCTGGTATTATCAGGCTTGCAAGGTCCATGGATATTGGATCCTTACCAGCCTGAAAAACCAGGCCTAGCAGTCTGCTTCTTTTGGCTGGTTAACAAAAAACCCATCCA
>JARQOD010010872.1:0-25621 GCA_033576555.1 Oophaga sylvatica
TGTTCAGCTGAGGCTGCTTAAGAAGCAAGAGGGAAGAATCAGGGCGGGAACATGAAAACTGGAACTCCATATTAACTGAGGGCAAGAGCTGCAGAAAGACAGAAAGCAAAATGTCCGACGGAAAACTGAGTTTCAAGGAACATGTCAACAGAGACAAAGAACCTTACATTACTCCCCCCTTAGGGACAACCTCCGGATGACCTCAGACCAGGCTTGTCAGGGTACCTCTGATGAAACTGGCGGAGCAGGCGAGGAGCATTTACATTGTTGACTGGTTCCCATGAGTTGTCCTCCACTGGGTAGCCCTGCCATTTAATCAAATATTGCAACTGATTTCTGTACAACCTGGAATCTAGAATCCTTTCCACCATAAATTCTTCCTGACCATCAACCAGCACTGGGTCAGGGCAAGGAGAAGAACGTCCAGGAAACGTATTGGGTGTTGCAGCCTTTAGTAGGATACATGAAAGACAGGGTGGATTCTCATAGTTCTGGGCAGTTGAAGACGACAAGCAACAGCACTTATAATCTTACTGATCTTATAAGGTCCAATGTACTTATGTCCCAATTTAGACGATGGAATCTTTAATTTAAGATTTCTGGTTGACAGCCAGACCAAATCTCCTACCTTGAAAGCTGGTGCAGGTTTACGAAATTTATCTGCTGCTTTCTTGTACCTTTCCTGAGCCAATTCTAGATTTTCCTTTAGAAGATCCATATTCTTTTGTAAAGAAGTGATTCTTTCAGCCACTGCCGGCAAGGGCGTATCTATGGGAAATCGAGGAAGAATGTTAGGATGATAACCTAGATTGGAGTAAAAAGGAGACTGCTTAGTGGAGGCGCTCTGAGAGTTGTTATAAGAGAACTCAGCCAGTGGAAGTAGATCCACCCAATCATCTTGTAGGTGGCAGATAAAACAGCGGAGATACTGCTCCAGGGTCTGATTGGTTCGTTCTGTCTGTCCATTAGTCTGAGGATGAAAAGCAGAAGAAAGGTTTACTTTAATGTCCAATGCTGCACAGAAATTTTGCCAAAACCTTGAAGTGAATTGCACCCCTCGATCCGAAATGACCTCATCCGGTACTCCATGTAAGCGAAACACATTCTTAATCATCAAGTCTGATGTCTGTTTTGCAGTGGGTAAGCCGACACAAGGGATAAAATGAGCTGCCTTTGTTAGACGGTCAACCACCACAGAATGGTGTTCTTCCCTTGAGAGGTTGGTAACTCCACAATGAAGTCCATAGAAATGGATCCCCACGGGCGGGACGGGGTGGGAAGAGGTTGCAACAGACCAGTTGGTGAGGAGCGAGGTGTTTTGCATCTTGCACAGACTTCACATGAAGTGACATAGTTTAAAACATCTTTCCTGTAAGTGGGCCACCAAAAGAAACGAGAAAGAAATTCTTGTGTCTTTAGAATTCCCCTATGCCCGGCTATCTTGGAATCGTGGATGAGTTGCAATACTCTCAATCTGACTGTTTCAGGTATATACAGACGTTGTCCCTGAATCCACACACCATTCTTAAAGACAAGACTTACGTCCCTTGGGGGTTGAGCCAACAAAGAATCCGCATGGTATGCTTCCTTGATGTCCTTAAGTAGGTCTTGATTATGAATCACTTCCAGGAATCTAGAGTCAGGAAGAATAGTCTTAGGAGGAGTAAGTGGACGTGTCTCTGCTGAATGAATCCTAGAGAGTGCATCAGCCTTTCCATTGCGCGATCCTGGTCTATAAGAAATGACAAAATTAAATTGGTTTAGGAAAAGATTCCAGTGAGCCTGGCGAGGAGTCAGGCACTTAGCCGACCTGATAAATTCAAGGTTACGATGGTCTGTCAGGACGACTATTTGCTGTGCAGTTCCCTGAAGAAGGTGTCTCCATTCCTTGAAGGCGGCAATAATGGCCAACAATTCTCTATTGCCCACATCGTAGTTCCTCTCAGCCGAAGACAACTGCTGGGAAAAGAAGGCACAGGGATGCAAGACATTCTTCTCACCTGTTCTCTGAGAGAGTATAGCTACAACGGCACAGTCTGAAGCATCCACCTCTATTATGAAGGCAAGCTCGGGGTTGGGATGTACTAAGATAGGTGCGGTGGTAAATTTATCCTTTAAACAGGAAAATGCTTCCTGAGCTTGCGGGGTCCAGGAGAACCTAGACTGTTTCGGGTAAGTTGGGTGATAGGTGACACTACCTCAGAAAAATTTTTAATGAAACGTCTATAGAAGTTGGCAAACCCGATGAAGTGCTGCACCTCCTTCACATTTCTAGGAATTGGCCAATCCTTGATGGCTTGGGTCTTGCTTCCATCCATACTAATCCCTTGCGTAGATAGTACATACCCCAGAAATTGAATTTCGGTCCTATGGAATTCACACTTTTCAAGTTTGATGTAGAGATGGTTTTGTCTTAGGCGTTCTAAGACCATTCTCACATGTCCATGATGTTCCTCTGTGGAGTTAGAAAAAATTAGTATATCATCCAGATAAATCACCACAAATGTATCTAGGAGATCCCTGAAGATATCATTCACGAAGTGTTGGAAAGTGGCTGGGGCGGTACTCAGACCAAAAGGCATAACTAGATATTCAAAGTGTCCATAGCGTGACCTGAAAGCAGTCTTCCATTCATCCCCAGGTCTAATACGGACCAAGTTATAGGCCCCACGGAGATCCAGTTTAGAGAAAATTTTGGCATGCCGCACTCTCTCCAACAACTCAGGGATTAAAGGCAATGGATAACGGTTTCTAATAGTAACCTTATTGAGTTCCCTATAGTCTATGCAGGGTCTCAGAGATCCATCTTTCTTCTTCACAAAGAAGATGGGTGCACCTGCGGGAGATGAAGAGGGGCGTATGAAGCCCTTGGCTAAATTTTCGTCAATATAATCCTTCAAAGCTTTTAGCTCGGGCCCCACTAGGGGGTAGATCTTACCAAAAGGTATCTCGGCTCCAGGCAATAATTCAATTGGACAATCATATGGACGGTGAGGAGGAAGCTGATCAGCGTTCTTCTTGTCACATAAATCCACATAGTCCTGGTATACAGCTGGTAGTTCAGGGACTGACATGGTTCCTTTAGGAACAGAGCAAGCTGAAACTCCTTGACTCATCTGTTTCTCCGGAAAGTGTAATTCCTTGGTCTCCCAGTTAATCGTAGGATTCTGCGCCTGCAGCCACGGTAGCCCTAGAATAATGGGAAAGTGGAGAGAAGAGATAAGCATAAAAGACATTTTCTCCTGATGATCTTTACCCATAAGGACCCTCAAAGGCTCTGTTTCTTGATCCACTGGTCCAGAAGTCAGTAGAGAGCCATCCACAGTCTCCATCTGTACTGGAGTAGCCTTCTTCACTGAACGTATCCCCTGTTTCAGAGCAAAGGAGATATCCATAAAATTTCCACTTGCTCCTGAGTCGATCATAGCAGAGCTAGACACCCAGACTGAGTCAACCCAGAGTTTGATGGAAAGGAAGCAATGAGAATTGTTTCTTTTACAACTCAGCTGGGACATCGCTGAGGAAACTTGAAAAATTGCAGCGTTTATACTGTCATCGTCCCCAGAACTAACAGAGTTTAAGTCCGAGAAATCAAGATCTCTTGCAGCAGATCTCTCTGGAGCCTGAGGCTCGGACATGACAGAGCTCCTCTCGCAACACTCACAGTGAATGACTGCTGCAGTAGTCTTACGAGAACGGCTGGGGCAGTTTATAATGAAGTGCCCTGACTTACCACAGTAGAAACATAGATTTTCCTTTATACGATGTTCTTTGCGTGCATCACTAACCCGTCTTTGTAAAGAGTCCACCTGCATGGGTTCAGGTTCTGGTTCCCTTGTGATCCTACTCAAAGGTTCCTTAGCTGAGGAGGGAGGTAGTAAAAGATTAGTGCCATTATTTTCGAACCATCTCTCTTGTCTGCGTTCAGTCAGACGAGCATCAATACGAATACAATAGTTAATAAAGTCACCTAACGCTGTGGGAGGGTCGGCACGAGCAAGTTCATCCTTAATCAGTGGAGACAACCCTTTCCGAAAAATAGATTTCTTAGCGGAAGTGTCCCAAGTGGTATCAAGAGCCCATCTCCTGAAATCCAGGGCATATTCGGCTACTGAACGCTTACCTTGGCGCAAAGTTAACATGGCTGCTTCAGCTGTTGCACCTCGATTGGGGTCATCAAACACCTGCCCCATGGCTGAAATAAAAGCATCAAGGTGATTCAAACAATCATCCTCAGTCTCAATCAGAGGGTTTGACCACATCAAAGCCTTATTGGTAAGCAACATGATTATAGTAAGCACTTTGGATCGTTCAGTGGGAAATTGTGAAGCATGTGCAGAGAAAAATAAATTGCATTGATTAATAAATCCCCTGAATTTCTCACGTTCACCGCCAAAACGAAAAGGAGGTAATTTGGGGATCCCAGAACTTGGGGTTATGGCAGGAGCCTGGGCTCGTTCCTCTAGAGCCTCAATCCTGGCTCGCAATTCCTGGGTAGTCTGTCCAAACACTTGCAAATTATGATTAGTGAGGTCCTGTAGGCTTGCAAAACGGGTTTTTAAAGTCTGTACATCTGAAAGGATTGTATCAGTCACTCCGCAAAGTTCCTTTATGCGGGCCTCCATCTTCCAGATCTTTTAAGGCAGAAGTGCTGGAAGGAGAAGAGGAAAGGAAAAAAAAAAAAAAAACAATAGTGTTTACCTGTGGTAACACTCCAGAGTAAAATTTTAAGGGAATGCGCTCACCTGGAATGGTTGTGAGAAGTCACAACCACTGTCATCACATAAGGTATTAAACAGACATCTGATATCCACAGTCACAGCAGACACGGCTTTCCCAGACCCAGCAGACACTAAACATTGGCTCCTGAATCTTGTCATGTATAGTGTACAGTTCCTATAGCGTCTTGTGCTTGGGTGCGAGGAAAACACAGGAGACATAGGTTGAAATGAAATGACTTGTATTACTTCATACAAGCATGCTGAAAAGTTCACACAGTTTGCAGGAACAGCGACAGGAGACACAGCAGGCCAGAGTAACTTCAAGCACTACAATAAATCTCCAAAGCAGGTTCAGGATCTCTTCTCTGTACCGTAATTCCTCTGCAAACATGGATTCACCAAACAGCAGGTTTCCAGAGTCCAAAAGTGTTCCAAGGTTCCTCAGTAGGGAATAGCTGGAGTACAAGTCCAAGGCTTCCAGGAGTCAGGTCACAGACTGACTGAGGCTTGATTCAGGAGCACTGATTGTTCAGCTGAGGCTGCTTAAGAAGCAAGAGGGAAGAATCAGGGCGGGAACATGAAAACTGGAACTCCATATTAACTGAGGGCAAGAGCTGCAGAAAGACAGAAAGCAAAATGGCGACGGAAAACTGAGTTTCAAGGAACATGTCAACAGAGACAAAGAACCTTACACCTGTTCACATTGGGTCTATTTTTGGATGTGCGGTCAGTTTTTTGATGTGTGTTCATTTACCTTCTGCCTGAGCACTCCACCTGCTGGTCACAGGCGTTTTAATTATACCAGGGCCATTACCCCTCCACAGAGATGTAGATTTCAGTCTAGAGAGAGGATTCATATGTTCCCATGCAGATAGACTTTTCTAAGCGAGGATTGGCATTAGTTAGGACCTGATATACGAGAAGAGCCTTAACGTGGCTATCAGGTACACATAATTTGGCCATCTTATGCTCTAAGACTTTTCAATTTTTTCATATTTCTAAGGCAGTGATGCAATTCATTTTTCATATTTCGTGTTTGTAAGCTTTAGCTCTACAGTGTGCTACCTTTTTTTCTTGTATGTGCATGAGTTGGTGACTCTAGGTTTAGCACCTGTTCACATTGGATCTATTTTTGGATGTGCCGGTCAGTTTTTTGATGTGTGTTCATTTACCTTCTGCCTGAGCACTCCACCTGCTGGTCACAGGCGTTTTAATTATACCAGGGCCATTACCCCTCCACAGAGATGTAGATTTCAGTCTAGAGAGAGGATTCATATGTTCCCATGCAGATAGACTTTTCTAAGCGAGGATTGGCATTAGTTAGGACCTGATATATGAGAAGAGCCTTAATGTGGCTATCAGGTACACATAATTTGGCCATCTTATGCTCTAAGACTTTTCAATTTTTTCATATTTCTAAGGCAGTGATGACAATTCATTTTTCATATTTCGTGTTTGCAAGCTATAGCGCTACAGTGTGCTACCTTTTTTTCTTGTATGTGCATGAGTTGGTGACTCTAGGTTTAGCACCTGCTCACATTGGGTCTATTTTTTGGATGTGCCGGTCAGTTTTTTTACACTTGAAGGGAAAGACCCCAATAAGTGTGGTCGCGATGATCCCATGGCTAGACCGAGACCTTATTAGGGTGCAGTGGTGGAGTTGTGCGGAGGCTTTGCATTTGGTTTTTTTCATCCCTATCTTATACCAAGGAGCCATTTCTTATCAGTAATTTAAAATCAGCTAGCAAAAATCCCACTATTATGAAGGAAAAAATGCGAAAGAAGTCTCCATGGGCGGGCTGGAGGCTCCTCTTCATTCCCTTTTTTTCTAATTTGAGGGTGTCCTCTTTCAGTATAGTTCCCAAATGAGCATATTAAATTCCGCTTGATACATCACTTATCTCATCCAAAGGGCATTCTGGCCGGTAAAATAGGACATTTGGGAGGCTGTTTCAGGGTTTTGGACCATGTTTTTTATTTTTCAGGTTGGTTATCCTTATCTATAAAGGGTGTTACAAGGCCTGAACACCGTACTCATTTAACTAAACACATGAAGAGCGACCTTGAAGTGTGGCTGTTTTTGAGTGACTTTAATGGTAGTACTTGTGTCCAGTCAGCAGAGGTATCAAATGCAAATAACCTCTGTTTACTGACTCCGCATGTTCGGCCAGGTTTGGAGTTCTCCCTGGTTCCGAGTGGTAGACATTTGGCCCTTTGGTGTTTGCAGTTTAATATCTGGTTCTGCACTCACCACGTACCAGGATTTTAAAATGTTTGTGCTGATGCTCTTTCACGTTTTCATTGGCAGAAGTCTCGTCCGCTCATGCTGGAGGCTTCCAAAGAAGGCAGAATATGCCCACTGCAGCTGTGGGATATTCCGATGAACGCGTGATGTAGTTGGTCCATTTGTACGTAGCTCTGTTCACATGGAGTAATTATGGTAAGGTGTGGACTGAGTGGCGTGAGTTAGCTGGGGAGGGGTTTTGGCATTTGGATGATACTGAATTATGGTACAGCCTCATTCGTTATTTACTTCAACTTTGGTCAAAACATATTCATCGTTCAGTAAGCCCTTAAGGGCTGAGAAAAAAAAGAATAAATGGCAGGGTTAAGCTTTCATTTTTGACTGTGGGGTATTACAGACATGACGTAAGTATTCATCATTTGGCAAGCATTTAAGGGCTGGAGAAAATAATTAGTTAGAAGGGAATGGCGCTGTCCCATCTCATAGCTTGTTGGGATGTTTGATTTCTGTGACTGATGGTTTTTTCTGGAGTTTTCAATGCCGCTTTAAGCAGCAAAACTTTTTGTTTAGCATTTTTCGGTGCATTACGCATGATCGAGTTGGTGGCTCCATTGAAACTGAAGAAAGAGGGTCTGTTGAAGGACAAAATCTTAACTACAAATGGTTCAGTCTGCATTCGCAGCTCTAAAATGGACCAATTCGGACGGGGCACGTGGGTTTCTTTGAGGCAGGTAGACAGAGTAGTTTTGTCTTTTTCACATTGTTTCTGCCTATTTAGCTATACCGCAGAATAGGGAATTTTTTTTAGCCCACTGTGATGGCACCGTTTACCCGTTATCAGTTTCAGTCCGTTTTTAAGAACTGTCTTACGACAGTTGGTGTTCTGCCTGCGGAATTCTATACCCATTTAGGATTGGAGTGGCTATGGAGACAGCGATGGTGGGCATGTCTAAATGGGGAGGTCAAGCGAATTGGCTGCTGGAGGTCGGAGTGTTTTGCGGTTTATATTCGGCCTGAGCTGTTGAACTAATTATTTTTGTTTGCAGGTCCTTGGCACCTGACAGTGTTATTAGTGGGGCATTTGTACATTTTGGGCCACGCAGAGAGCCGCATGCAGACCTGGTGGAAAGAACTTGGGTTTCCGAGATATCGAGGTGATGTGAAGATGGATCCGCGGTCTAACATAATCACAGGTGTTGAACTGATGACGCTTATGCATGCGGATTTTGACCAAATTATAGGCTTTTTCTCTGAGGTGATATTAGTATGGGTTGAGATAATCCCAAGTGTTACATGGCAGGGAGCCAGGGACGTCATTGAGAAAGCCCGTACAAAGGTTATTTGCCACATTTCCTGTTTTGCATGATCCAAGTCCTGTGCAGTGGTACGCCATAGGGAGGGGAAAACCACTGCTTGAAGTGGCAGGATGGAATTCATTTGAATGACAGAGGCCTGGACATATTCTTATCGGGCCTCTAGGACGGGGTTGAGTAGGCTTTGTTTTTGTTGAGTAGGGGTCGGGGCTCTGTGTAGGCTTACAACGAGCCCTTTCGTGGAGGTAAAATTTATCAGTTTGGAGAGTATGGAGATGAATACGAACTTGCCCACCGAGAGCAGGTGGTGCATACAGTTTCGGATTCCGGATGTTATACATGTTTTACGGTTGTAAGAGAATCGTTAGGTGTAAGAAGAAAATGAATAAAAGCTGTGGCCGACTCTGTCCATCAAAGAGTCATGTGTCCTGTGCCTTATTGGAGCATTTTAATACTGGGAGGGAGGCAATCTGCTTATTTAAAGGGTTTAGTGTTATGGTTTCTGCAGTCTTGAGGACCACAAGCCAAATAGGGAAGGGGTCCCTGATTGTTCAGCCTATGAGTTAAGAAGGAATGTGTTTAATGTTCCTCCCTCATTGGTAGCTCTCCCACCTTCCCCTGATGGTTGGTTTTAGAGGAGTTAAATTCTGGTCCAGCACATTGCTGGCTTTAAGAAGGTGTGGTCAGCTTCCCAATAGATCCTCCCACCAGGTGTTCTATACAGCCATTGGTAAGGAATTTATTTTCCTGTTCTTGTTCCCCTCCCTTCCAGATTTGATGTAGGCACTGCTCCATAATAAATACCCCCTGGTGAGGCCAGTCTTTACGTGAATTTAACCACGTTGTGTCCTGCAGAATTTAACTTCCCTGTCCTATATGCTGCCAGCAGGGGATGTATTAGGTAGCTCCTCACTCTACACTTAGGTTCCTAGTGTAGTTCATCTCCCATTTTCCTGTCTAGCACGTTTGTATTGATTCTCTTGTTACTTGGCTGTTTAACCTTTCTGTCTGACTTCCCCGCTCCTGACTCCGGCTTTGTATTCTGATTCTGTGCTGCTTGCCTCGACCTCAGACTGTCTGACTATGTCTTTGCATGTGCCCTCAGTACCAGGTATCCCTGCCTTTTCCCAATGGTCAGCTCCTACAGGTCCGGGAACTGCCTTGGAGTGGCACCTGGTGGCTACCCCATGGCCCAAGCCTATTCTCATCATCATAAGCTCTAGTGCAGACCAGGTAGTCACTTAGTCACGCCCCTCCAGGGAAAGCCCTGCCAGTGGCGCAGAGGATCCACGCCCACTGCCGTCATAGGTTCACATACATTTTCCACTCATAGACGTGATATTGGATCATTTTTCTTAAATTTTAGACTCATTTCTTTGACTTGGTTCTCTTTATCTACTTTCAGAACTCGTGAAAATCTGATGTAGGTTTAGGTCAGATTTATGCAGACATATAGAAAATTCTTAATGGTTCACAAACTTTCAAGCATCATTGTATATATTTTGCACAGCTAAACATCCTATGCTAACAACCAAAGAAATAAGACGTTATCTAATAAATATCTGGAGGAGATATATTTATAGGTTTATTTCTTAATTTCTCGTCCAGTAAAATAAATATGTTTTATTCTAAGCATTTTCAAAAATCTTCCCGTTAGGATTTTATTTTAAAATCCTATTATGCTCAAGTTTACAATCGCATATGCTAATAAAACTGCCAATTGAGTCTGTAGTGGTTTTGTTCTGCTTAGAAAAGCGCCCTCACAAAATGTCAGCGCTGATTCAATTACGTTCAGCTCAATTAAAAAAATAGATTTTTAGCTCAGAAATTTGTTTCAATAATGCGTGGGTGTGTAAACCATTCTTTAATGCTTAACACACAAGGGGGAAATTGAAAAGAAAACTTTACAAAAACTAGATGAACAAGTTCTCTGGAAAGTGAATATTATTGTTTCTAAGAGATAAAATAGAAAGAGGGTGGTCAACAAAAATGTAGATGGATGTAACTATAGAAATCATAAACCTGTCAGTCAAGAATCTGAAGGCTCATCAGAACAGGAACTTTTTCGAAATTCTATTTATCTGGTAAACTCAATATCAGGGTAGTAAAAATGATATTACATCTCTCAGCATACACATTGGGAGCACTACTAGGCTATGCCACCAGTGTCTGATTGATGGTTGACTCAAGTGAGTACTGTTTGTAGTCATCTAGCAGCTCCAAAATGGCTACCAAGAGCAGGCTTGGTGCAAGCAATCTTAAAAAAAGGAAAGAAGATGGAGCAAGGAAACTACAGGCCTGTGAGCCTTACTTCTATACGAGGAAAGATATTTGAACAAATTGTTTAACAACATGTAAGTACTTGGATAAGAATACAGTAATTAACCAGAGCTACCATGGGTTTGTAGCAAACAAGTCATGCCAGACTAATCTCATTTCTTTCTATGATGGGATCACTGACTGGGTGGATCAGCGAAATGCGGTACATATACTATGTCTCAACTTCAGAAAAGCTTTTGATAAAGCATTTCATTCTATCCTTATAGAAAAAATGACAAAGTATGGGATTGACAAGGCTATGGTTAGGTGGATTCACAACTGGCTCATTGGTCGTACTCAAAGAGTGGTGATAAAGGGTTGCACACTCAACTGGAAGCGACTAATAGAATGGTATTTAACAGAGAGAAATGCAAGATTCTACATCTGGGCAAGAAAAATGAAAATGACATCTATAGAATGGGAGGAATAGAACTAAGCAACAGCACATGTGAAAAAGACTTGGGTATACTAATAGGTCACAGACTGCACATGAGTCAACAGTGTGATGCAGCAGTAAAAAAGCCAAACACAGTTCTCATATGTATTAAAAGAACCATAGAGTCAAGATCACATGAAGTAATTATCCCCTCTACTCCTCCTTGGTCAGGCCTCATCTGGAATACCATGTCCAGTTTTAGGAACCAAATTTTAAAAAAGACAACGAAAAACTGGAGCAAGTTCAGAAAAGAGCTACCAATATGCTGAGCGGAATGCAAAGTAAGTCCTACGAGAAACGATTAAAGGATCTGGGAATGTTTAGCCTGTGAAAAAGATGGCTAAGAGGAGACTTATTAGCTGTCTACAAATATCTGAATGGATATCACAGTGTAGAGGGATCATCACTATTCTCAATTGCACATGGAAACATGAGAAGCAATGGAATGAAACTGAAAGGGAGAAGATACAGATTACAGTCATGGCCAAAAGTTTTGAGAATGACACAAATATTAATTTTTACAAAGTCTACTGCTTCACTTTTTCTAATGGCAATTTGCATATACTCCAGAATGTTATAAAGAGTGATCAGCTTAACAGCAATTACTTGCAAAGTCAATATTTGGATAGAAAATTAACTTTATCCCCCAAAACACATTTCAACATCATTGCAGCCCTGCCTTAAAGGACCAGCTAACCTCTTTTCAGTGATTGCTCCATTAACACAGGTGTGGGTGTTGATGAGGACATGTGTTGTGAATGGACTTGAAATGAGTTCTGAGCAGAGGCTCCCTCTGGTGGTTACAAGCGGTACTGGACTGTCCAGTGAAGATTGTGAGGAGTGGGAATCAGGTGTTACTGACTGGTCTTATATAAGGGAGTCGCCTTCCCATCAGGGTTGCCGGTGATCAATTGTTCTGGTCTCAATCCTTGAGTTCTGTTTCCTTTGTAGCCTGCTGTGTCGTGTCTGCATCTCCTGCTAACAGATAAGACATTTTCTTCTTTTTGTTTTTGTGCTTGATTTTTGCATTTTGTCCTGCACTTCTGTGGGGGCCTTCAGGGTCCCCTCCGGGGGCTTTTGCCCTCTCAGTTTAGTTCAGCCACTGATGTTTGTACTTTTGCTTTTTCTAGTTTTTTCAGTGGCTGCTGTTTTGATTTTGTTACACCAGAGAACTAATTTAAGTGGTAGAGGTCGTGTGATCTCAGGTGATTTTGAAATTAGTAGAGTTGGTGCTTTTCAGTGTTTTTTGGGATTGCAGTAAGTGCCCTTCCTATCCTTTTCTATTTAGGTAGTTTGGGCCCCTACGTTTTCTCATACTATTTTCTGTCTGTGTCAGTATTTCATCTTGTCTAACCGCCATTACATGTTTGGGGGCTTCCTATGTTCTTTGGGGATCTGCTCCGGGGCAGATAGCTTTCCTCTTTCTATCTTTAGGTGTAGTTAGTTTCTCAGGCTGTGACGAGGCGTCTAGGACCAACGTAGGAATGCTCCACGGCTGCCTCTAGTTGTGGTGGTTAGTCAGGGTACTGCAATCTCATAGATTCCAACTTCTCTGGTGTATTGCCTTTTTTACCTGCACTCCTCAGCTACCGTAACATAACAGTATCACCGGCCTAAAAATTGAAAATTGTATGGTACTCACAGAAGGGAAAAAATATTGTGAAAGAAAAAAGGTTGTCAGAGTTGTCAGAGATATTTTTCTGTTTATTGCATTTTTTTTTCCCTCTGTATCTCTGGGTGCTGGGGAGGATTTTATTTATTTTTTTCTCTCAATGGAGTTTGCACAGTTGTCTGGCCGTGTGGATCAGCTTGCCACTGAGGTTCGGAGTATTGCTGCCTATCTTGCTAGGTTGCCTGTTGTGGAACCTAGGATTCCCATGCCAGATTTGTTTTTAGGGGATCGAGCTAAGTTTCAGAATTTCAAAAATAATTGTAAATTGTTTTTTGCCTTAAAATCTAAGTCCTCAGGGAACGCAGCGCAGCAGGTTCAAATTGTCATCTCTCTCCTGCGCGGCGATCCTCAGGATTGGGCTTTTTCCCTGACACCTGGGGATCCTGTTTTGAGTGATGTTGATGCATTTTTTCAGGCTTTGGGGTTATTGTACGATGAGCCTAATGTCACTGATCAAGCTGAAAAAGCCTTGTTGGCATTAAATCAGGGTCTTGATGACGCTGAGTTATACTGTCAGAGATTCCGTAGGTGGGCAGTCCTGACCAAGTGGAATGACGACGCTTTGGCGGCTCTTTTTCGGAAGGGTCTGTCAGATAATGTAAAGGATGTTATGGTGGGATTCTCTGTCCCCTCTGGTCTCAATGATTCTATGTCATTAGCGATTCAAATTGACAGACGTTTGCGTGAGCGGAGAAGTATGCGTGGAATGGTGTTGCCTTGTGAACCTGCTTCTGAACCCATGCAGTGTGATAGAGTGGTGTCTGGGGCACAGCGTCATGAGTTTCAAAAGCGCAATGGGTTATGTTTCTACTGTGGTGATGCCTCTCATGCTATTTCAGTCTGCCCTAAGCGGGGAAGACGTTTTGCACGCTCAGTTGTCTTGGGTAGTGTTCAGACTAAGTTTTTATTAACTGTCACTCTGATATGCTCTTGTCCTCATTTTCTGCTCAGGCTTTCGTTGATTCTGGAGCAGCTATTAACCTGATGGATTATGATTTTGCTAAACGTTGTGGGTTTCCCTTGATACCCCTACAGAAGTCTATTCCCCTACTGGGGATCGATTCTACCCCTTTGGCTGAGAATAAACCTCAGTTCTCTACTCAGGTGATAATGAGGGTTGAACCTGATCATTTGGAGTGCTGTAAATTTTTGGTTCTGTATAATCTGCATGATATTATCGTACTGGGCTTCCCTTGGTTGCAGTCTCATAATCCTGTTTTGGATTGGAAATCTGTGTCCGTAACCAGTTGGGGCTGCCAATGTGTTAATACCAACACTCCTATTTTTTCTGCCTCCCCCCAGGCTCAGGATGTTCCTGACTTTTTGATTGATTTTTCTGATGTGTTTAGCGAAAGTAAATCTGCATCCTTGCCTCCCCATAGGAGCTATGACTGCGCTATTGAATTAGTGCCTGGTAGTAAATTCCCTAAAGGTCGCCTTTTTAACTTGTCTGTACCTGAACATGACGCTATGCGGTCTTATATCAAGGAATCATTGGAGAAGGGTCATATCAGACCATCCTCTTCACCCTTAGGTGCCGGTTTTTTCTTTGTGGCCAAAAAGGATGGTTCATTAAGGCCGTGTATTGATTATCGTCTTTTGAACAATATTACTGTAAAATATCAATACCCGTTACCTTTGATTTCTGACCTGTTTTCCAGGGTGAAAAACGCTACTTGGTTTACCAAGCTTGACCTCAGGGGGGCATATAACCTTATTCGCATTAAGCACGGGGATGAATGGAAGACGGCATTCAATACCCCTGAGGGGCATTTTGAGTACCTTGTGATGCCCTTTGGGCTCACTAATGCTCCTTCTGTCTTCCAGTCCTTCATGAATGACATTTTCAGGGATTTTGTGGATAAATTTCTGATTGTTTATTTGGATGATATCTTGATTTTTTCTAATGACTGGGACTCTCATGTGAAACATGTTCGAACTGTATTCCAGATTTTGAGAGAGAATGCTCTGTATGTGAAGGGATCAAAGTGTCTTTTTGGCGTACAGAGGATCTCATTTCTGGGATTCATTTTGTCCCCATCTGTTATTGAAATGGACCCGGTCAAGGTTCAGGCTATCTGTGATTGGGTCCAACCTACTTCATTAAAGGCTCTTCAAAGATTTTTGGGTTTTGCCAATTTTTATCGTAAATTTATTGTTAATTTCTCGGTTATTGTTAAACCATTGACTGATTTGACCAGAAAGGGTTCTGATGTGGTGAATTGGCCTCCTGAGGCAGTCTCTGCATTTCAGGAACTTAAGCAGAGATTCACTTCTGCTCCTGTTCTACGGCAGCCTGATGTTTCTCTGCCATTTCAGGTGGAGGTTGATGCCTCTGAAATTGGGGCAGGTGCCGTTTTGTCCCAAAAAGATCCAGAGACCTCTAAAAGTAACCCTTGTGCCTTTTTCTCTCGAAAATTTTCTCCTACTGAACGTAATTATGACGTGGGTAATCGGGAGTTACTGGCCATGAAGTGGGCTTTTGAAGAGTGGAGACATTGGCTGGAGGGAGCCAAACATCAGGTGGTGGTCCTTACGGACCATAAGAATCTGGTTTATCTGGAATCTGCCAAGCGACTCAATCCTAGACAGGCCAGGTGGGCCTTGTTTTTCACACGTTTTAATTTTGTGGTTTCCTTTCTTCCTGGCACTAAGAATGTTAAGGCGGATGCCCTCTCGAGGAGTTTCCTTGCGGACTCTCCTGAGTTATCTGATCCTTCTGTTATTTTGAAAGAGGGTGTAGTTCTTTCCGCCATCTCACCCAATTTGAGACTTGCTCTGGAGGGGTGTCAGGAGGATAGGCCCGAGCGCTGCCCTGTTGGAAAATTGTTTGTCCGGACCAGTGGAAAAAGAGTGTGATGTCTGAGATTCATTGTTCCGCGTTGGCTGGGCATCCCGGAATTTTTGGTACCAGAGACTTGGTTAGTCGGTCCTTTTGGTGGCCTACCTTGTCTCGTGATGTCAGGGAATTTGTGCAGTCCTGCGGGACTTGCTCTCGCTCCAAGCCTTGCTCTCGCTCTAGTGGTTTGTTGATGCCATTGCCTGTGCCCAAGAGACCATGGACCCATATCTCTATGGATTTCATTTCCGACCTCCCTGTTTCTCAGAGAATGACCGTCATCTGGGTGATTTGTGATAGGTTTTCCAAGATGATACATCTTGTGCCATTACCTAAGTTGCCTTCCTCCTCTGAATTGGTGCCTTTGTTCCTTCAGCACGTGGTTCGTTTACACGGCATTCCTGAGAACATTGTGTCTGACAGAGGAGTCCAGTTTGTTTCCAGATTTTGGAGGACCTTTTGTTCTAAACTTGGTGTTCAATTGTCTTTCTCCTCGGCGTTTCATCCTCAGACCAATGGTCAAACTGAGAGAACAAACCAGACATTGGAGACTTATCTAAGATGCTTTGTGTCTGCTGATCAGGATGACTGGGTTTCTTTTTTGCCTTTGGCTGAGTTTGCTCTTAATAATAGGGCTAGCTCTGCCACTTTGATGTCTCCATTTTTCTGTAATTCTGGTTTCACCCTCGATTTTCTTCAGGACAGACGGAGGCTTCTGTCTGTCCAGGTGTTGACTCTGTTGTGGAGCGTATGCAACAGATTTGGGACCAGGTAGTGGAGAGGTTGTCCCTCTCTCAGGAGAGGGCCCAGCGGTTTGCTAACCGGCATAGGACTGGTGGTCCTCGGTTTAAAGTGGGGGACTTGGTCTGGTTGTCCTCAAGAAATATTCCTATGAGAGTGGCATCTCCTAAATTTAAGCCTAGGTTCATTGGACCTTATAAGATCATGGAGATTCTTAATCCTGTTTCTTTTCGTTTGCTTCTTCCAGGGACATTTAAAATCCATAACGTGTTCCACAAGTCCTTGTTGAAGAGGTTTGTTGAGCCAGTGGTTCCTACTGCTTTGCCTCCTGACCCTGTTCTGGTTGAGGGCAATATGGAGTTTGTGGTTGAGAAAATATTGAATTCTCGTTTTTCTAGACGGAAACTCCAGTATTTGGTTAAGTGGAGAGGTTATGGTCAGGAAGACAATTCTTGGGTGTTTGCTTCGGACATCCATGCTAGGAGACTCATCCGTGGTATCATAGAACTCATCCTGACCGACCTGGTTGCTCAAGTGAGGGTTCGGTGACCCCTCCTCAAGGGGGGGGTACTGTTGTGAATGGACTTGAAATGAGTTCTGAGCAGAGGCTCCCTCTGGTGGTTACAAGCGGTACTGGACTGTCCAGTGAAGATTGTGAGGAGTGGGAATCAGGTGTTACTGACTGGTCTTATATAAGGGAGTCGCCTTCCCATCAGGGTTGCCGGTGATCAATTGTTCTGGTCTCAATCCTTGAGTTCTGTTTCCTTTGTAGCCTGCTGTGTCGTGTCTGCATCTCCTGCTAACAGATAAGACATTTTCTTCTTTTTGTTTTTGTGCTTGATTTTTGCATTTTGTCCTGCACTTCTGTGGGGGCCTTCAGGGTCCCCTCCGGGGGCTTTTGCCCTCTCAGTTTAGTTCAGCCACTGATGTTTGTACTTTTGCTTTTTCTAGTTTTTTCAGTGGCTGCTGTTTTGATTTTGTTACACCAGAGAACTAATTTAGGTGGTAGAGGTCGTGTGATCTCAGGTGATTTTGAAATTAGTAGAGTTGGTGCTTTTCAGGGTTTTTTTGGGATTGCAGTAAGTGCCCTTCCTATCCTTTTCTATTTAGGTAGTTTGGGCCCCAACGTTTTCTCATACTATTTTCAGTCTGTGTCAGTATTTCATCTTGTCTAACCGCCATTACATGTTTGGGGGCTTCCTATGTTCTTTGGGGATCTGCTCCGGGCAGATAGCTTTCCTCTTTCTATCTTTAGGTGTAGTTAGTTTCTCAGGCTGTGACGAGGCGTCTAGGACCAACGTAGGAACGCTCCACGGCTGCCTCTAGTTGTGGTGGTTAGTCAGGGTACTGCAATCTCATAGATTCCAACTTCTCTCGTGTATTGCCTTTTTTACCTGCACTCCTCAGCTACCGTAACATAACAGACATGGCTGGAGATCAATCTGTCATGATTAAGTAAGAATGACACCACTGGACACTTTAAAAGGAGGCTGGTGCTTGGCATCATTGTTTCTCTTCTGTTAACCATGGTTATCTCTAAAGAAACACGTGCAGTCATCATTGCAATGCACAAAAATGGCCTAACAGGGAAGAGTATCGCAGCTAGTAAGATTGCACCTCAGTCAACAATCTATCGCATCATCAAGAACTTCAAGGAGAGAGGTTCCATTGTTGCCAAAAAGGCTTCAGGGCGCCCAAGAAAGACCAGCAAGCGCCAGGACCATCTCTTAAAAGTGTTTCAGCTGCGGGATCGGGCTACCAGCAGTGCAGAGCTTGCTCAGGAATGGCAGCAGGCAGGTGCGAGTGCATCTGCACGCACTGTGAGGCAGAGACTCTTGGAGCAAGGCCTGGTCTCAAGGAGGGCAGCAAAGAAGCCACTTCTCTCCAGAAAAAACATCATGGACAGACTGATATTCTGCAAAAGGTACAGGCAGTGGACTGCTGAGGACTGGGGTAAAGTTATTTTCTCTGATGAATCCCCTTTTCGATTGTTTGGGACATCAGGAAAACGCCTCATTCGGAGAAGACAAGGTGAGCGCTACCACCAGTCTTGTCTCATGCCAACTGTTAAGCATCCTGAAACCATTCATGTGTGGGGTTGCTTCTCAGCCAAGGGAATCGGCTCTCTCACAGTCTTGCCTAAAACACAGCCATGAATAAAGAATGGTACCAGAATGTCCTCCAAGAGCAACTTCTCCCAACCCTCCAAGAGCAGTTTGGCGATCAACAATGCCTTTTCCAGCATGATGGAGCACCTTGCCATAAAGCAAAGGTGATAACTAAATGGCTCAGGGAACAAAACATAGAGATTTTGGGTCCATGGTCTGGAAACTCCCCAGATCTTAATCCCATTGAGAACTTGTGGTCAATCATCAAGAGACGGTGGACAAACAAAAACCTAAAAATTCTGACAAAATGAAAGCATTGATTGTGCAAGAATGGACTGCTATCAGTCAGGATTTGATCCAGAAGTTGATTGAGAGCATGCCAGGGAGAATTGCAGAGGTCCTGAAGAAGAAGGGTCAACACTGCAAATATTGACTTGCTGCATTAACTCATTCTAACTGTCAATATAAGCTTTTGTTACTCATATGTTTGCAATTATTATATTTCTGTCTGTGATAAAATATCTGTCAAACACACATAAAAACCAGAGGGCAGCAGATCATGTGAAAATATAATATTTGTGTCATTCTCAAAACTTTTGGCCATGACTGTAGATATTATAAAAAAAACTTTTTGACAGTGAGGGTGATGAATGAGTGGAACAAGCTGCCACAAGAGTTGGTGAGTTCTCCTTCAATGGAAGTCTTCAGAGGTTGGACAGACATCTGTCTGAGATGGTTTAGTGAATACTGCATTGAACAGGGGGTTGGACGCGACCCTGGAGTTCCTTTCCAACTTTAACATTCTATGATAAGCTACTCTTTTTCCCAGAACCCAGGGATTGCCCTGACCTTCACAGTTTAACCCTTGTACAGGGATATGGACTTAGACAGGGTTCCCTGGATAAGGACCACAGAGTCAACTGTTTTTTGATGGTGCAAGCTGGCAAAAAATATAGTCAGGTAGCTGGGTCAGAACCAGGAGGCTTGGGAGGTACAAAATCATCAAGCAGGAGAAACATCAATGAACTAGCCGAGGTCAGGGAGCAGGATAAAGTGAAGAAGAAACAACAGATGCATAGCATAATGGTAAAGCCAGGAAGAACAAACATTGACTGGCAGTGGGATCTGACTCTGAGGGTTTATATAGTAACAGCCTCACACAGTGCTGACAGCTGATAGAAGCCCAAATAAACAGGCTTAACTCCTTAGCTTCTGGACAGGCCAAAGCCACAAGTCCCTTGGATAATATAGGATTGATGCAGTCATGTAGAGATTGAGTTGTGATAATTATAATATGGATTTTGCTGATATAACCTCTCAAACCAAACCTTAGAAGGCTGGATATTAGTAAAACCCCCCAAAAATTGTACTGTCAAATTGGGTATATATACAGCTGCCACATTATTCTAGCGATAGGAAGGAGACTCAGTGATATGTAGTGATGAGCAAGTATGCTCGTTGCTCTGGTTTTCCCCAGCATGCTCGGGTGATCTCCAAGTATTTGGGCGTGCTCGGAGATTTAGTATGTGTCGCTGCAGCTGCATGATTTGCGGCTGCTAGACAGCCTGAATATATGTGGGGAATGCCTGTTAGGAAATATCCACATGTATTTAGGTTGTCTAGCAGCCGCAAGTCATGCAGCTGCAACGACACATACTATATCTCTGAGCACACCAAAATACTCGGAGATCACCCGAGCATGCTCGGAAAAATCCGAGCAAATAGTATACTCGCTCATCACTAGTGATATGCCACCGACAACTGTGCAGAGATATTCCACTTACAGTACCACTCCTGCGGGGGGGGTTTCTCATTATTAAGCTGGAGTGGAACCACTAATGTAAGTTACCTTCCCCTAATATTGTACTCACCAGCCGCCGTTTTCATCCATTATATGGAGGAGAGGTACTGGAGCAGCGCCGGAAGAGCTGAAGACAGACTACCTAATATTTACAAGGGGTTGTCTTGTGTTATTTTTTGGAGGCTTTTTGCAGGTTTTACCTTGTTCCATCAAATCTGCCTCATCAGATTTTAAGTGCGGCGGAAAGCTTGGCGTTGGTCTACAGACTTTTACACTTAAGCTACTATTACTGCGGTGGCTAATTGGATTCCCTTAATGCTTTTAGCTACCTATCATACAGAATTTCTCACTCTGGTGATGATGGTGTTTGATTTGTAAAGTGTGAAATAACTGCAGTCAGTGTACATTTGCCCCTTATTTCAATTCCAATAAAATAGACATTTATCGCAGTCTTGTAAAAGTGACACTTTTTTCTTAGAGCCATACAAGAAAATCTTATTATCTAGCAGCTGAAGCAGCAAAAACTCACAAAACTCTGTAGTCTCTAAAGGAATAGATGTGTCGCTTTATGCCTGATACACTAGTCCAGATTTATGCAATCGAAACCCCAGCCAGGAGTCTTCTATGAACTCCTTCAGCCTGGTTCTTGCTCTGTGGCGTGAAGACATCATAAAACAAACACTGGAAAGTAAGTAAAGGGTTCCCAGATACAAGGGCTACAGAAAGAACACACCTTATTTATCAGGGATACAGACAGTCTTAAAGCATTTCTAATTAACACATGAAAAATATTTCGACTTGAGAGTCCTCAGTGGTTGATACCTTTTAATGGCTAACTAAAAAGATGGTAACAAATTGCAAGCTTTCGAGACTACTCAGGTCTTCATCAGGCAAAGACTAATACAACATCTGAAGAATCACATATTTATACACAACAGGACACAGGAATAGTGCAATAGATAAGACAAGTGACATAAAGCAGAACTATCAATATGGGAGAGGATAAACAGTTGTGGCCATAAATATTGGACCAGTTTATACATAAGGAGTGAAAGTTTTATTGTCTTCTGATTGGGGTCTGGTAATGTGTGTGATGCCCCCACAAGGTCTTGGAGCAAATTCCTTAATTGATTTAAAAAGATATAAATCCATGCGACACATTCATTCCTGCACTGAGAGTGTCAAAGGTCGTCGAGGTTATATTCCCAAACTTTTCTGTCTCTCTGAGATGTGAAGTTACCATTCAATACCAGCAATTTCATGTCCATGGTGCTGTGATCAGAAAAGTTTGGGAATATAAACTCATGACGTCGACCTTTGACACTCTCAGTGTCATTAAAAGGTCATTAAAAGTGCCATTAAAAGGTATCAACCACTGAGGACTCTCAATTCTAAATATTTTTCTATCTACTGGCTAACACGGTACAAAGATACACATCTTTCCTGTAATTAACACATGAGAAGACTTATTAACAGCCTACTCTATGGACAGGCCATCTATGCAGATACATAACAAGCCCTTTTAAAGGGTCTTTACATCTAAGAGCATCACTAGGATATGCCATTACTTACCCTTTGGTAGGGTCCTTCAGAAACCAACAACTAACATGTGGGAAAAAAGAGGCATTAGAGAGGTCCTGTCATCTATCCCAACATGTCGATTTTATTAAATCTTTGTATTCCCGATGAAATAATAATTCTACAGCATTTTAGTTTATAACTTTGCAATATTTTCTTGCTCTCCTATTACGCTTCAAAATGTATTACTAAATTAATAAATGGGCAATGCCATTCCACTTTCCAAAAAAGTGGTCTGACAACGGCAACATTGATTGGACTATGTGAGACAACGTAAGGACACCCCCACCCTCAAATGGTAACAACCCATTGTCAATGCATTCACATATTTACATGAGGAATAAGAGAAAAGCACAACATACAGATCTGAAAAAAGTAGATATTTTATGGGAATACAAGTATTTAATTAAACAGCTCAGAAGATTTATAAAGGAACTGTCCAGCCACTTCACCAGTGCCTCCACCTTGTGCCAGTCATTGCACTGGTTGCCCATCCGCTACAGAGTACAATTTAAGCTCATAACTCTCAGCCACAAAGCTCTCCACATTTCTGCACCACCCTACATCTCCTTCCACATCTTTGTCTATCACGCCACCTACGCTCTCCATTCTTCAACTGATCTAACACTAATGTCCTCCGTAAGCTGAACTTTACAGCTCCATCTCTTAGACTCCTCTCGTGCTGGGCCAGTTCTCTGGAATGCATTACCCCAGACGATCTGACTAACACCTAGCTCCCACATTTTTAAGTGTACTTTAAAAACACATCTCTTTAGACAGGCCTCACTTCAATAATCTAACTCTCCCCTGTTCCCTTCCAATATTTTCTTAGAATCTGGTCCCTCTTTTTCATCTGTCTCCATATTCTCCATACCCCCAATAGCACTTGGTAACTGTACTGAGACAGATCCTGGCTGATGACCGAATCATGCTGCTTATATCATAGCCCCACTTACTATAATGATGGCTGGACCGCACGACAACACGTTCTACCTATTGTGTCCCCACATTTCCTTATAGATTGTAAGCTTGTGAGCAGCACGGCCCTCACTCCTCCTGTAACTGATGAACTATGTGATACTTTGAATTCTCCGTACATGTCACTGCTTAATTGTAAAGTGCTGCAAAACATAATAAATATTAAAGGGAATTTTTTCACGTTGCATAGGCAGTCCGATCTGTGGACAGAACGGTATAGAGAAGGAGACGCAGAGCAGAATGATATATAAATGTCTGTGGGAAAAAATCTGTATAACTTGTATTTTATTCACTGAAATCACTGGTGATTGTATCCAGTGGGCGGTCCGGCCAGTGACTGACAGCTATGTTTGTATGCACAGTGATACAGGGCAGACTTCCAGTCAATGAATAGGACTGCCCAATGGACTCATATGCATGATCACAATGTTACAGCATAAACTATTGATAAGTTATAACATTTTTAGATAAAAAACCCTTTTAAGGCTATGTGCCCACGTTCAGGATTCTTTGCAGAAATTTCCTGAGAAAACCGGACTTTTTCACAGGAAATCCGGACGCGTTTTTGCTTGTTTTATCGCGTTTTTTGTGCGTTTTTTCCTGAACATCCTAGGTCAATAATAAAGCGAGAAATCCGCAAATTTACTGCAAAATTAATGAACATGCTGCATTTTTTTACCGCGATGCGTTTTTTTGGCGGAAAAAAACGCACCATGTGAACAAAATTGCAGAATGCCGCCTCAAAAACGCGAAAAAACGCGAAAAGTCCTAAACGTGTGTGCACAGCCTAAGGATAGAGTGAAAGGTATGCACCCTTTGATTCATCCTCATTTTCCACATTCAGTAATCATGGCTGATAATAATGTAAAATCTTCCTTAGAATCACACATATAGTTAATTGCACGTTTCTCTATTACTGAATGATGAGTGATTACTGATAAATCCCCATTCAGTCCGATGTGTATGGGTGCGCCTGCCCCATACTGATACCCGTTTGGGGTATGTCTATTGTTTTAATCACTTTGTATTCCATTTTTTGGGAAACAATATGACTGAAAATGTCAGTTCTGATTCAATTTTTTTCTTCATGTCAATTACTGTAAATTTATATTTTCATGAATTGGACTTTTATGGATGGAGCAATACCAAGTATGTTTAAAAAAAATTCTTTATTTTTGGATTGGGAAAAGGGGAGGGGTTATTCAAACTTCAGTGTTTTATTTCTTTTAATAATTTTAAATACATTTTTATTAAGTTGCACTAATTTTTTAAGTCCCCCTAGGGGACTGGTTATACTATGCACTGTAATAGCAGATTACCACAGTATGTCCTAAAAATCAAGAACGTCAATGGAAACAACTTCAGTAGACCCCCAGCACCTCACGATTGTATTGCAGGGGGCAATGTCACTGTCAGGAATTGACAGCGGCATCTTTAATTGTTGAACAACAGCAATCAAACCTAGCCTTGGTTGCTGATTTTAGAGGCAGGAGCCAACTGCGAAACACAGCCGGCACCTGCCATACATGGAGCAGGCTCAGTTCTTGAGCTCGCTCCATAAATGCGCAGCGGTGGTTGTACATATATGTAAATCTTCTGTTGGTAAGGAGATAGACAAAAAATCGAAGCACCAAATTTGTTTATTAAGGCTGTGTTCACACTTTACATTTTTGTTGCATTTATTTTGCAATTTTTTTATAATGCAAATTAAAACCTGCTTTTTACAGTACCAGCAAAATTTTTGAGATTTCAAAAATCTCACGTTTGTTTTTTTTCCCCTGACTGAATGGGAAAACTGTCGCATTTTTTAACTATGATATGTCAATTCTTTCAGTTTTTGCTGTGTTTTTTTCACCAGTAGAAAGCAATAACAAGAAAGTGCAAAAATGCAAATGAACGTTTTAGTAGTGTTTATGGTGAATAAAACTAAATTTATTAACCATGTACTGTAGACAAATCACACAGGTAATATGCAACTAAAAAGATGCAAAAATGCTGAAAAACTGCATTTTGAACGCAGCGTTTTTACTGCCGAGAGCAGGTTTTGTTTGCTGAAAAAAATGTTGCCGTGTGTGAACATAGCCTGAGAGGTGCATGCCTCCTAAGAAACCAAAAATTGAAATCTAAGAAAATCTATGAATTTTCCCTATTAATAATGCCAATTTCTTGTTTAAATTATGGTATATCTGCCAAATTTACAAGAGTTGCATAAAACTAAACAGTAGCTATTGTTTGTGCTTTTTTAGACTTTTTCATAGCACTTTATAAATTCCTCCCAGAGAATACTGCTACACTGCTGTGCATTTGCATTACTATGCTAAGCGGTTGAAGAAGCCTCTGACATCATTATCAATTACATCTAAGTCAACATGGAGACCTAAAACAAACACATAAATTGCACTAAGCTCCGCGCACAGCATGTCTAATAAGGGACATCCCAGATCTTCCCTCCCAGCTCCCCCAGAATCCTCTTGGGTATTTCAACATGACATTTTGAGAAATGAACTGATCCATACCACGTCTGGAGAGATTAGCTGACAAGACACTACAGCTGCATGCATCAATACCACTTCTGCGGAAGTCAACTCTGGATAGGTCAAATGACATTAATTTGGGGTTCTTATTGAACCGCTAACCCTTGTAAATTAAGGAGATTGTGCAGTGAAGTCAATGCACATAATAACTGATTAATGAATACAGGAGAATCGTTGCACGCTGTAAAGCACTTATCTTCTGAAAATTCTTCATATGAAGATTGTTTCTTAATGGTTGTTGTCTCTGTGTCTCCAGCCGTGACGTCTCAATTTTGCAGCATCTGGAGGCAATGGTGGCACAAGCTCTTGTGGTGGTAAGAAGTTATGGCACAGCGG
>JARQOD010010873.1:0-25620 GCA_033576555.1 Oophaga sylvatica
ATCGCGTGATTTAAATCAATCCACCCTGGTCAAATCCGCCTAAGTGTGAAAAAACGGATCCGTCTTTTTTTGCCATTGAGTTGCATTAGTGACGGATTTTTACGGATGGTCGTCCGTTTGATCCGTCAAATTATTTGAAGTCGTTCTATTGTGAAAACGACAATGGATGTTTTTTGTGTGCGTCAAAATGGCGACCATGACGATCCATCACGTCCGCCATTTTGTATAATGGACGCCTATGGGTGGCGGATCCGTCTTCATCGTTCTTGACGGAATCCGACAGCGGATCCGTTCTTGTATGCAACCCATTCATCTCTCTCCCTCTCTCTCCCTGGATCCGTCTAAAACGGATCTGCTGCATCGTTTCACCCTAATGCAACGGATCCGTTATTTTCAGTCATCTGGCGGACTGGGGACTGATGCCAGACGACTGAAGTGTGAAAGAGGCTTAGATTACAATAGATAGAATTGAGATATACACATAGAATACGTGTGTGTATATATCATTCATGGCCAAAAGTTTTGAGAATGACACAAATATTATATTTTCACATGATCTGCTGCCCTCTGGTTTTTATGTGTGTTTGACAGATGTTTTTATCACAGACAGAAATATAATTACAAATATATGAGTAACAAAAGCTTATATTGACAGTTAAGGTATGCCTCACTAAAGTGAGATCGCAAACGAGATCGCTAACGAGATCGCAATTGCGTCACCATTTTATGATGCAGTAGCGATCTCGTTAGCGACTTAACTGTGTGTGGACTGTAGCAGCGATTGTGGCCCCTGCTGAGATGTCGCTGATCGTTTTGAAACGTTCTGAGCCGTTTTTTGGTCGATGGTGTCCTGCTGGTGAGCCTGAATCGCTGAGTGTGAACACCCTTTATGAACGACTTCACCGCATCGCAGTGGGACTAAGGTTTTCCAACGACCGCAGAGGTCGTTATACAGATCGCTGATGAGATGTGTTTGGAATCACAGATCACTGATGAGTTGTTTTTGGAATCACACAGCTAAAGTCGCTGAGATCGCTACCGCGTCATAAATGGTGAAGCAATAGTGATCTCGTTAGCGAATCTCACTTGCGATCTCGTTTTATGTGTGGCATACCCTTTAGAATGAGTTAATGCAGCAAGTCAATATTTGCAGTGTTGACCCTTCTTCTTCAGGACCTCTGCAATTCTCCCTGGCATGCTCTCAATCAACCTTCTGGACCAAATCCTGACTGATAGCAGTCCATTCTTGCACAATCAATGCTTTTATTTTGTCAGAATTTTTTAGGTTTTTGTTTGTCCACCCTGTCTCTTGATGATTGACCACAAGTCTCAATGGGATTAAGATCTGGGGAGTTTCAGGCCATGGACCCAAAATCTCTATGTTTTGTTCCCTGAGGCCATTTAGTTATCACCTTTGCTTTATGGCAAGTGCTCCATCATGCTGGAAAAGGCATTGTTGATCGCCAAACTGCTCTGGAGGGTTGGGAAAAGTTGCCTTGGAGGACTGTCATGGAAATATATATGTATTCATATATTCAAAGTATATTCACATATATGTATTCACAGTTCACAGTTAGATAGATCTCACTTGCTAAAAAACCCTGTGCTCAATATTTCTAGGCCAGCTATAATCAGTCGTTTTAAAGAAATCTGGTCTTCATAAGAGGCTGTAATGTATGTAGTACAGTTCATATAGCGTCTTGTCTTGGTGCGATGAACATACATGAGACACAGGTTTGATATAGAAAAGTCCTGTATTACTTCATACAAGTTGGCAGAAATAGTCACACAGTTTGCAGACACAGAAACAGAGACACAGCAGGCCAGAGTAATCCAAGCTCAGCAATCACTCTCCAATACAGATTCAGGATCTTCTTCTCTGTTACCGTAAGTCCATGCAAACGTGGGTCTTTCAAAGAGCAGGGTCAGAGTCCACAAGTGCTTCAGAGTTCCCAGTAGGAATAGCTGAGTACAAGGTCCAAGGCTTCAGGAGTCAAGTCACAGGTTCACTGCAGGCTAATTCTGAAGCACTGATTGCTCAGCTGTGGCTGCTTAAGAAGCAAAGGAGAAATCAGGGCGGGAACTGCAAGCTGGAAACTCCATTTGACTGAGGGCAAGAAGCTGCAGCAAGACAGAAAGTAAAATGGTGACGAACAAACTGAGTTTTCAGGAATAATACATAGAACCTTACATTACTCCCCCCTTAAGGACAACACTCGGATGACCTCAGACCAGGCTTGTGTGGGTACCTCTGATGAAACTGACGGAGCAAGCGAGGACATTAACTTATTGACCGGTTCCCATGAGTTTGTCCTTCCACTGGGTAGCCCTGCCATTTAATCAGATATTGTAACTGATTTCTATACAACCTGGAATCTAAAATCCTTTCCACCACAAATTCTTCCTGACCATCGACTAGCACTGGGGCAGGCAAGGAGAGGAACGTCAGAAACGTATTGGGTGTCGCAGCCTTTAGTAGGGATACATGAAAGACAGGGTGGATTCTCATAGTTCTGGGCAGTTGAAGACGACAAGCAACGGCACTTATAATTTTACTGATTTTATAGGGTCAATGTACTTATGTCCCAACTTAGACGATGGAATCCTTAACTTAAGTTTCTGGTTGACAGCCAGACCAAGTCTCCTACCTTGAAAGCTGTGCAGGTTTACGAAATTTATCTGCTGCTTTCTTGTACCTTTCTTGATCCGATTCCAGATTTTCCTTTAGAAGATCCATATTCTTCTGTAAAGACGTGATTCTTTCAGCCACTGCTGGTAAAAGGCGTTTCTATGGGAATCGTGGTAGAATGTTAGGATGATAACCTAGATTAGAGTAAAAAAGGAGACTGTTTAGTGGAGGCACTCTGAGAGTTGTTATACGAGAACTCAGCTAATGGAAGTAGATCCACCCAATCATCCTGTAGGTGGCAGATAAAGCAGCGGAGATACTGCTCCAGGGTTTGATTGGTTCGTTCGGGTCTGTCCATTAGTCTGGGATGAAAAGCAGAAGAAAGGTTACTTTAATGTCCAATGCTGCACAGAAATTTGCCAAAACCTAGAAGTGAATTGCACCCCTCGATCCGAAATAACCTCATCCGGTACTCCATGTAAGCGAAACACATCTTTAATCATCAAATCTGATGTCGTTTTGCAGTGGGAAGCCGACACAAGGGATAAAATGAGCTGCCTTTGTTAGACGGTCAACCACCACTAGAATGTGTTTTCCCTGAAGGTTGGTAACTCCACAATGAAGTCCATAGAAATGGATCCCCACGGGCGGGACGGGGTGGGAAGAGGGCTGTAACAGACCAGTTTGGTGAGGAGCGAGGTGGTTTTGCATCTTGCACAGACCTCACATGAAGTGACATAATTCAAAACATCCTTCTGCAAGTGGGCCACCAAAGAAACGAGAAAGAAAATTCCCTGTGTCTTTAGAATTCCTCTATGCCCAGCTATCTTGGAATCGTGAATGAGTGCAATACTCTCAATCTGACTGTTTCAGGAATAACAGGCGTTGTCCCTGAATCCACACACCATTCTTAAAGACAAGACTTACGTCCCTTGGGGTTGTGCCAAAAAGGAATCCGCATGGTAAGCTTCCTTGATGTCCTTAAGTAGGTCTTGATTATGAATTACTCCTGGGAATCTAGAGTCAGGAAGAATAGTCTTAGGAGGAGTAATTGGACGTGTCTCTGCTGAGAAAATCCTAGAGAGTGCATCAGCCTTTCCATTGCGCGATCCTGGTCTATAAGAGATGATAAAATTAAATTGGTTTAAGAAAAGATTCCAGCGAGCCTGGCGAGGAGTCAGGCACTTAGCCGACCTGATAAACTCAAGGTTACGATGGTCTGTCAGGACGACTATTTGCTGTGCAGCTCCCTGAAGAAGGTGTCTCCCATTTTTTGAAGGCGGCAATAATGGCCAACAACTCTCTATTGCCCACATCGTAGTTCCTCTCAGCCGAAAAACAACTGCTGGGAAAAGAAGGCACAGGGATGCAAGACATTCTTCTCACCTGTTCTCTGAGAGAGTATAGCTCCAACGGCACAGTCTGAGGCATCCACCTCTATTATGAAGGCAAGCTCGGGGTTGGGATGTACTAGGATAGGTGCAGTGGTAAATTTATCTTTTAGACGGGAAAATGCTTCCTGGCTTGGGGAGTCCAGGAAAACCTAGACTCTTTCCGGGTAAGTTGAGTGATAGGTGACACTACCTCAGAGAAATTTCTAAGAAAACGTCTATAGAAGTTGGCAAACCCATGAAGCGCTGTACCTCCTTCACATTTCTAGGACTTGGCCAATCCTTGATGGCTTGGTTTTGCTTCCATCCATACTAATTCCTTGTGTAGACAGTACATACCCCAGAAATTGAATTTCGGTCCTATGGAATTCACACTTTTCAAGTTTGATGTAAAGATGATTTTGTCTTAAAACGTTCCAAGACCATTCTCAACATGTCCATGATGTTCCTCTGTGGAGTTAGAAAAAATTAGAATATCATCCAAATAAATTACCACGAATGTATCTAGGAGATCCCTGAAGATGTCATTCACCAAGTGTTGGAAGTGGCTGGGGGGGGTACTCAGACCAAAGGCATAACTAGATATTCAAAGTGTCCATAGCGTGACCTGAATGCAGTCTTCCATTCATCCCCAGGTCTAATACGGACTAAGTTATAGCCCCACGAAGATCTAGTTTAGAAAAAATTTTGGCATGTCGCACTCTCTCCAATAACTCAGGGATTAAAGGCAATGGATAAGGGTTTCTAATAGTAACCTTATTGAGTTCCCATAGTCTACGCATGGTCTCTCTTTACAAAGAAGATGGGTGCACCTGCAGGAGATGAAGAGGGGCTATGAAGCCCTTGGCAGATTTTCATCTATGTAATCCTTTAAAGCCTTTAGCTCGGGCCCGCCGAGGGGTAGATCTTACCAAAAGGTATCTCTGCTCCAGGCAATAATTCAATTGACAATCATATGGACGGTGAGGAGGAAGCTGGTCAGCGTTCTTCTTGTCACATAAATCCACATAGTCCTGGTATACAGCTGTAGTTCAGGGACTGACATGATTCCTTTAGGAACAGAGCAAGCTGAAACTTTTGGACTCATCTGTTTCTCTGGAAAGTGTAATTTCTTGGTCTCCCAGTTAATGGGAGGATTCTGAGCCTGCAGCCATGGTAGCCCTAGAAAATGGGAAAGTGGGAAGAGATAAGCATAAAGGACAGTTTCTCTTGATGATCTTTACCCATAAGAACCCTCAAAGGCTCTGTTTCCTGATCCACTGTCCAGAGGTCAGCAGGGAGCCATCCCCAGTTTCCACTGTACTGGAGTAGCCTTCTTCACTGAACGTATTCCCTGTTTCAGAGCAAGGAACATCCATAAAATTTCCACTTGCCCCTGAGTCGATCATAGCAGAGTAGACACCCAAGCTGAGTCAACCCAGAGTTTGATGGAAAGAAAGCAATGAGAATTGTTTTTCTTACAACTCAGCTGGGACACACCGCGAGGAAACTTGAAAAATGGCAGCGTTTACACAGTCAACGTCCTCAGAGGTAACGGAGTTTAAGTCCGATAAATCAAGATCTGTTGCTGCAGATCTCTCTGGAGCCTGAGGCTCGGACCTGACAGATCCCCTCTCGCAACACTCACAATGAATGAGTGCTGCAGTAGTCTTACGAGAACGGCTGGGGCAGTTTATAATGAAGTGGCCCTGATTACCCACAATAGAAACATAGATTCTCCTAAAACGATGTTCCTTGCGTGCATCACTAACCCGTCGTTGTAAAGAGTCTACCTGCATGGGTTCGGTTCAGGTTCCCGTGTAATCCTACTCAAAGGTTCCTTAGCTGAGAGGAAGGTAGGAAAAGGTTAGTACGATTGGCTTTCGAACCATCTCTCTTGCCTGCGTTCAGTCAGACGAGTATCAATACGATGCAGTAGTTAATAAAGTCACCTAACGCAGTGGGAGGGTCGGCACGAGCAAGTTCATCCTTAATCAGTGGAGATAACCCCTTTTTCGAAAAATAGATTTTTTGGCGAACTGTCCCAGGTGGTATCAAGGGCCCATCTCCTGGGAAAACCAAGGCATATTCAGCTACCGAGTGCTTACCTTGCGCAAAGCTAACATGGCTGCTTCAGCTGTTGCACCTCGATTGGGGTCATCAAAACACCTGCCCCAAAGGCTGAAATAAAATCATCAAGGTGATTCAAACAATCATCCTCAGTCTCAATCAGAGGGTTTGCCACATTAAAGCCTTGTTGGTAAGCAACATAATTATAGTAAGCACCTTAGATCGTTCAGTGGGAAATTGTGAAGCATGTGCAGAAAAAAAAAGATTGCATTGATTAATAAATCCCTGAATTTCTCACGTTCACCGCCAAAACGAAAAGGGGGCAACTTGGAATCCCCAGCACTCGGGGCTACGGCAGGAGCCTGGACTCGCCCCTCTAGAACCTCAATCCTGGCTCGCAAATCCTGGGTAGTCTGTCCAACCACTTGAAATTGTGATTATTGAGGTCCTGTAGATTTGTAAAACGGGTCTTTATATTCTGCAAATCTGCAAGGATATTATCAGTCACTCCGCAAAGTTTCCTTTATGCGGGCCTCCATTTTCCAGATCTTTTAAGACAGGATTACTGGAAGAAGAGAGAGAAAAAAAAAAACAATAGTGTTCACCTGTGGCAACACTGCAGAGAGAAAAAAAAAATTAAGGGAACTGCTCACCTGGAATGGTTGTGAGAAGTCACAACCACTATCATCACAGAAAGTTTCAACCAGACATCTGATATCCAGAGTTACAGCAGACAAAAAAGAGAAAAGAAAGAAAAAAAAAAAAAAAAAAACAATAGTGTTTACCTGTGGTAACACTGCAAAAAGAAAAAACTTAAGGGAATTGCTCACCTGGAATGGTTGTGAGAAGTCACAACCACTGTCATCACAGAAAGTACAACCGGACGTCTGATATCCACAGTACAGCAGACACAGCCTTCCAGACCCAGCAGACACTAACGTTTTGGCTTCAGAATCTCTTCTCTGTTACCGTAAGTCCATGCAAACGTGGGTCTTTCAAAGAGCAGGTTCAGAGTCCACAAGTGCTTCAGAGTTCCTCAGTAGGAATAGCTGGAGTACAAGGTCCAAGGCTTACAGGAGTCAAGTCACAGGTTCACTGCAGCTAGATTCTGAAGCACTGATTGCTCAGCTGTGGCTGCTTAAGAAGCAAAGGAGAGAATCAGGGCGGGAACATGCAAGCTGGAAACTCCATTTTGACTGAGGGCAAGATAGCTGCAGCAAGACAGAAAGTAAAATTGGCTGACGAACAAACTGAGTTTCAGAATATATACATAGAACCTTACATTACTAAGTAAAATGGCTGACGAACAAACTGAGTTTCAGGAATATATACATAGAACCTTACAGAGGCCTTCGTAAAGGAACAAATGCATGAAGTACAAAAAGTCCTATTAGATATCTTTGTTTACATTATAGTTATGCAAGACAACTAGGTCACAAGAATATAAACAATAATTCTGCAACTTCAGCTCTTTTAATCATGATTATCATAATTATCATATTTACACTAGAACAGCCAATTAATCTAGCAGCTTTTAATTGTATGTTAATTGACTAACCAGCCCCTTTTTGTAAACGTAATAAAACCTTGAATGAATAATAAATGTATGTCTTTGACGAACTGTTATACTGACACTTTTCGTGTGGACAGTCCTCATTCGTTCTGAGCGCTCAAAAAGACATTATATAGAGATTTGGACATGGCAAGCAGCAAACACAGGATATTTTATCCTAATTAAATTTCCATATCAGTTGGCGCCTGCACGCGGGCATTGGACGAAACGCACGAGGACCCGGCCGACCGAGAGATGGGGTGTTGGCCTGGCCTTGGCACACGGGACGGAGACTGCAGCTCCATCAGTAAGGTAAGAAAACTTTGTCATCTTACCTGAATGTTCCCTGTGCCTAGTCCTAGCCTACACTTCCAGCCGGTCGGACGTGGTCACACCGCATTCCCAGGTTGTGTAAAAAGTCCATACCCTTATCCAAAAGCCCTGGGATATAAGCCGAGTTGGTTGCTGCTGTGCTGTATATGTTTCATGTTTTATGTGAACCGGGAGAAAGTTGGAACGGTGACTGTGGTTTTTGCTGTGATCTCTGGGGGCTGTATAGCAAAAGACAATTGCTGCATAAGTTCCCGCAGTAAACTTTCACGCACCGGGAGGCCATCCCAGTCAAATCAGACGTGAAGGGGCGGGAGCTTTGTTTTGGATAAGTCCACGCAGATATTCTTCACATATTGGAGGGAAGTATCCCAAAAAATCCAGTTGTGGAAGCGAGGGCTTTGTTCGGTTAAGTTTCTGCAGTAAACTTTCACGCACTGGGAGGCCATCCCAGTCAAATCAGACGTGAAGGGCAGGAGCTTTGTTTGGATAAGTTCTCACAATAATCGTCCACACACCGGGAGGCCATCCCAGTCAAATCAGACGTGGATATGAGAATTTTGATGAAGGCTATTGCAGATTACTGTGACCGGCGCACCGGCCAGGGCTACGGTACAGAGCGATAGAACCTTGAGCCTCACCGCGCTCAGTGCAATTGGTGAGTTATCAGTTACCAGAGCAGCTTGTATGTGTCACAGATCATAAAAAGAGGGATTCGTATTCTCCCGGGTGTCTGTTTCATTGTCTGTATCAGGTACTGTCGCTTTAAATCACATCTCCGTGCGCTCTGTCAGTAACTCATTCAGAGCAGTGTGCTGGCTGCAGCAGCGAGAAAACCCCTTTGACCCCCCCTCCTCTGCTAATCATGTTATCAGGCATTCTGTTTCTTGGCTTTGATTTTTATTTATTATTTTTTTTTAAGCTAGTTTTTTGGCTACAGGTTTTAATGTGAAAATTCTCAAGCATTCAGACTGAACTATATTCATTTTTTTGCTATTCTGAGGAATAATAATTTTTTTTTTTTTTTTACGTGATTTCAGTGCCTATAGAGACAGCAAGCAGAGATATAAGGAAGGGAGGGGGAAGCAGCCAGCTGACATTCCGAGATTTTTAATTAGCTGTTTTAGTAACAAGGGTTGTTTTTCAGAGTTTATGATTAATACGGTTTTTCTTTTCTCCCTTTTTGGTGAATTTATTTTTTTTTGTTTTCTTTTTCTAGAGTTTTTTTTTACTAAATCTAACTTTTGTTTTTAAAATTTTTCTTTTAAGTACATTTTTAAATGATTTTGGAGAGATTTTTTCTCTAAGCAATTTATTTTAGAGCTTTATTTCTCCAGCCATTTTTTTTTCTACAAGCTTGCTTTAGAACAAGGTCACATAGATAAGGAGAATTACAGGCTGAGGGAGAGAGCAGACACAAACTACGCAGTGGTCTGAGTAGCCCCTCCCGTCGGGCATTCGGCGAGGAAATTTTTTTTTTTTTTTATGTGAATAAGTTTGACAAGGTGTTAAATCATCTGTGAGAAAAAGATCACTGACATGTCACAAGAGCAGAATTCAGAGTCACACACATCACATGTCCATCATGTGGAGACACGGGACAGGTGTAGGCTGCTCTCATTGAGTAAGGAGCCTTGGTACAGGGAAAAATGCTCCCCGCCTCTCTCCACAGGGAGAAGGCATTTTTGTTTCAACCATCCCCTCTCAAGAGTCACAGGGGGGACACCCTCTCCTTTTTCTTCTCTCAGTCCCTTTCTCTTTCTTCTTCAGACTTTTCTCCTCTTTCCTCGCTGCCATCCCTCTCATTCCTTCTTTTCCCTCCATCACATCTCTGACACATCCATTTTCTTCATCTTCCTCTTCTTCTATCTCTTCCTCTCCAACTCTCAAATCTTGTTCTTCATCTTCTCCCCCTCCATCTTTCTTCTCTCTCTCTCCTCTATCTTTCTCTCTTTTCCCCCTTTCACTCTTCTCTCCCTCCCCTCCTCTTTCTCTCGCTCCTCCCTCACACCTCCCTTCTCTTCCTCTTTTTTCTACTTCGTCATCAACTGGGTCAACGCCCAATCCAAGCAATGTGGTGTCCCTGTATTCAGTGTCTCCAGCACAGGGCACCTTGTCTATCCCAAGCACAGTACAAACATTGCCAGTCATTATATCAGGAGAAGAAAGTGCAGATCTCCCTACACAAAACGCTACATGTAGCCCCAGACACAACAGTCCACTGCTAGGGCTTCACAGGGGATGGTATAGCTACAGGGCTGCTAGCATGGAACCATGACACTGATCCACCGCAGCCTCAGCAAGGAAGTGGGAATCCCCATGCAGCAAGACAACTTTAAAGCCCAAATCTCACCCAGTGTATGCACCAAGTACACCATGTCACTTCTTATCTGATGAAGATGAAGATGCAAAGTCACACATGCTGCCCAATACTAGGGAAGAAAACACACAAGCACCAATAGAGCAGGGACAGGTAGAGGCACCATCCTATGAGCGCTTCATCCCAAGCCAGGTGATCAGTATGCTGCCAGACCCAGGGATACACCCCATGCCATTTTGCCAAAAAATGCAGCAGATCCAGCGAACGTATGCAGCAGCCTGGACTGATCTCTGGACCGTAATGGAAATAAAAGCAGGTGATGCATTCTGGCCAATTATGAGAGAACACTTCAAGCTTCCAACAGAGTTAGATGCGTATGCCTGGGAGACAGGACCAAAGCTAATTGAGCAACTCCGAGAATGGGCCAAAAGCAGACTGACAGGACAAACTCTCAGCCTACATGTCACGAGTCAAGACAAGACAGAGTCTGTGGAGAAGTTCCATGACAGAGTAATGCAAGTGTTTCAAGATTTGGGCCTCATTACCCATGATCAGACACACAGACGGATGTTGGCACAGGCTTTTGTGCATGGACTGAGAGAACCAATCAGGAAACCACTGGTAGCAGCCAGGCCTGAGTACACGTCAATAGCAATGGATACCCTGCTCACAGTAGCAAAAAGGATTGAGTCCCGCCGGGACAGAAGGAATGTCAAGTGTTACAAATGTGGCAAGCTTGGCCATTACCGGAACCGCTGCAGAGAACCCCTACGACCCACCACTTTGTCTAGAGAAGCAAGCCAAGGAAGAAACACAGAAAGCAGTGAAGAACCCCGTCCATAGGACAAGAGCACACCAAGTCCACAAGGAACCCCACCAGTGGGACCAATATCCTGAGAGTGGATGGCGTAGTCATATCTTTTCTTGTGGAACTCCGCAACCTCACCTACCTATCAGAATCTTCTGCTTCCTGCATGGGAATTGATGGTCAAGTCAGATATTTCCAGATTATGAAGCCCTGAGCGTGTGGACTCAGCCAGAACACTCCATCATGTCCCGGTTTGTTGTGTAAAAAACCTGCACCCTCAACCTATTGGGAGTGGACCTACTGCAGAAGCTGAAAGCGACCAGAGTGTTCCAGGAAGATGGGACCATGACACTTTCTTCACCCCTGACCCAAGAAGAAACAGGTACCTCAAACAACCACACTGCAGACCTATCACAGGAGGTGCTGGACATAGTACCAGAAAAACCACTCCATCACCCAGGGTCAAGATGTCTCTGACCAACTGAAGGTCTAAGTGAGCTCGCCTAAGAAGACGGCCTGAGAACTTTGACATTGGCCAGGATATTCAACTCAAGAAGGACTCTACTCGCTTCATGGAATGGCAACACCTCATCCAGCTCTAACGCCAGAGGTTCATCTTTTGCAAGCACCAGGAGGTGCCCCCTGCAATCAACCAGTTCACCCAGGCCCTAGACCGGAAAAAGGCCACTCAGCTCTTCAAACTTGTGCACAAATACTGACCTGAGACCGAGCTGGAGAAAAAGAAACTACTGATGGCCCGTGCTGAGAAAAAAACAGCCGTTTAAGGAGACGTCCCAACAAGAAGACCCCCTGTGACCAGAACAGGTGCTAACACAGTAACTGTCTTGGTGGAGAACAAGAAAGCCAGCTGGTCGTCATCTCTCATGATGTGGACCCTAGTAGACGGCTTGTTTTCCCGCCAGCTCTGCACCAGCAGATGGGAGTCCCCTGCCGCATACTGAAGGACAAGGCCAAACTGGGCTGCCTCGCCCATCGGAATCAATCCCAGCTTTCCACAGTGAAGAAAAAGACTGTAAACCCCACTGAGTTCAGAATGGTGCAAGGCCTGGAGGCCGCGAAAGAGGCTACGGTATTTGAAACCCCAACAGTGCTGAACCATCACACTCTGCTCTCAAGAGTCCCAGTCACCGCAACGGTATTCACGGTGGTCAACCTGGCCAGTACCTTCTTCAGTGTTTCCCCTCCACCTGGAGGCCTGCTTTCACGCACCAGTGCAGTGCATATGGACAATGTTGCCTCAAGGTGCTCAAAACAAGCCCTTTAAGTTTCACCAAGACAATGTCCTCCATCCTCATCAACCGGATTGCAGAATATGCAAGAGTCACTCTTCTACAACACGTGGATGACTTTCTCTTTTGTGTGGTTGACATCGACACCTGCACAGTCTATTCCTTGTCTCTCCTACTCTACCTGGAAGAACAGCAACGCAAGGTCTGGAAGAACAAAGTCCAGTGATGCCAGAAGCAAGTTACATCCCTGGGACACTGTATTGCCCACCAGACGAAACACATGTCAAAAGACTGGAAGACCACTGTGGAGAAGATGGCTCCCCCAACAACTCCAAGAATGCTGCAGGACTTCCCTGGTCTAGTGTCATATTGCAGAATCTGGATCCCTGATGCCTCAGTCCTAATGCAGCCTCTGTGCGCTTGCATCAACGCAACCCCGCTCCTTCTATCAGACGCAGCCTTCAACCCATTCAGGAGATTGGAAGAACTCCACAGTCTCAGCGCCAATACCAGGCCTACCTGACTATGAAAAGTCTTTCCGTCTACCTGATGGAAGAAAGAAGATCATGCTACTGGAGTCCTGGCACGGATTCACGGGGGAAAACAGAGACTTTTAGGCTGCCTCTCAGCCCGCTTGGATCCAGTTGCAAGAAGAGCACCCTCCTGCCTGATGGCAGTATCTGCAGCACACACCCTCCTGGACAAGGTTGCTGAAATCACTCTTGGACAGCCACTGGAAACTCTCACTCCACATGACATCTTGGCAATCTTCAATCAAGCTCAACCAACAGTAATCTCTCCACCGCCAGGCATCTTGTGTGCGCCTCTATTGCCTTTGTCTCATAATGTCACTGTCTCCAGACCTACAGTCCTCAGCCCGGCCACTCTACTCCCACTCCCAAGGGGGATACTTGGATGGCTCCAGAAGAAGTTTCAACACAGGAAGTGCAGTGACCAGCAATCAAGAAATCCTGTGGTCCAGAAGTCTGTCACCTAGCCTGTCAGCCCAGGAAGCAGAATTGATAGCGCTGACGAAGGCCTGCCAGATGGCAGAAGGCAAGACTGCAAACATCTACACGGACTACAGGTACTCGCATGGCATAGCACACGACTTTGGACCCATCTGGGCTACAAGGGACTTCATCACAGCAAACGGGACAACCGTGAAGCATCATGGAGCCTTCAGGGACCTACTGGTATACTCCAACTTCCAAAATGGTGGCAATTTGAAAAATCAAAGTGCATGGAAAACTGAAAACAGAAGAGGCATGAGGCAATAACATGGCGGACATGGCAGCCAAAGAAGCAGCCAAAGGAAGACAACATGGAGAAGTGGGAGAGGTCGTAGAGCCGGACGGCTACTACATGACGACTGAAGACAAGAAACCTGACAAAGAAACGTCCTGGAATCTGCTCAAGAAGTTACAAGACCAAGCTCCAAAAGGAGAAGAAGAGCTGAATGCGAAAAAAGCAACATGTGAAGAAAGAAGGCTATCAATAATAGACTTCAAACTCTGCCTACCACAAAGTATGCACCCTATGGTGGTCCAATGGGTAGATGGACCCACATCCACATATCAAAGACACAAATGAATGATCTGATTGGTGCTTACTGTTTTCACTTCAGGGATCTCCACCCTAACAGCCAAATTCACCAGCAGCTGTCTGACCTGCGGCAAATGCAAGCCTGGACGTATGGAAGAAAGTCCCCCTCACCTCATCTGGAAAGACCACTCTACCAGCTTCAAAGGATCCAGATAGACCACATCCAGATATTGCCAAGTGAAGGATTCAAATACGCCATTGTGGTCAAAAGAAGTATTTTCAAGATGAACAGAAGCCTTCCAAGTCAGCAAAGACTACTGCAACGAAGCTACTTTCGGAAAATAGTGTGCAGATACGGGGTTCCAGAAATGATAGAAAGTGATCAGGGACCCGCATTCACAGCAAATCTGACACACAAGACCCGATTAGCAGTAGGGTCAGATTTAGGCCTACACACTCCTTACCACCCCCAGAGCAGCAGGAAGGTAGAAAAAACTGAACGAAACACTTAAGAATAGAATGCTGAAAAATTGCCCAAGAGACACGCAAACCATGGCATGACACACTCCCTATTGCACTGTTTAGCATAAGGCACACTCCCAGAGACCCAGAAAAGCTGTTTCGTGCCTGCATCTTCTGCTAACAGATAAGACATTTTCTTCTTTTAGATTTTTGGTGCCTGCATTTTGTCCTGCACTTCTGTGGGGTCTGCCGGGTCCCCTTCGGGGGCTTATGCTCCTCTCAGTTTAGTTCAGCCACTGTTTGTTCATTTGCCTTTTCCAGTTTTTTCAGTGGTTGCTGTTTAGTTTTTGTTACACCAGAGAACTAATTTAGGTGGTAGAGGTCGTGTGATCTCAGGTGTTTTTGTAATTAGTAGAGTTGGTACTTTTCAGGGTTTTTTGGGGTTGCAGTAAGTGTCCTTCCTATCCTTTTCTATTTAGGAAGTTTGGGCCCCAACGTTTGCTCATACTATTTTCTGTCTGTGTCTGTATTTCCTCTTGTCTAACCGCCATTACATGTTTGGGGGCTTCCTATGTTCTTTGGGATCTGCTCCGGGGCAGATAGCTTTCCTTTTTCTATCTTTAGGTGTAGTTAGCTTCTCAGGCTGTGACGAGGCGTCTAGGACCAACGTAGGAACGCTCCACGGCTGCCTTTAGTTGTGGTGGTTAGTCAGGGTACTGCAATCCCATAGATTCCAACCTCTCTGGTGTATTGCTTTTTTTGCCTGCTCTCCTCAGCCACCAAATCATAACACTTATGTAATTGAATTGGTCAAAAACTAATGTCCATTCTCGAGTTTTTCTCCTCACTGCCAGATTTGATGATCCTGTCCAAGAGCCCCAGATGACATCAACCTCTGTGTAACTAGAGGGAAAGCCTGTTTGAATCCACGTATCGCATTGCAAGGAAGCTCCCGTACCAGGAGAGACACCTAAGCCATGAAGGATGTCGTGGATGCTCTGACTGATCAGACAGATGACCTAGTTGATGAGTTCAAGGCCAGAGACCAAGTTAAAGCAGGATTTGAGTCACTATTGCCACTAGTAACTATAAAAAAATGTTGATTGGATAAATTACATCTATTATAACCAGCAGAGATTTGTTAACTTCACCATAGATGCTGTAAAAGGTTTGGCAGCACAGTTAGGCCCCACTTCCATTATGGCATTCCAGAATAGAATGGCTTTGGATATGATTCTAGCTGAGAAAGGAGGTGTTTACAAAATGATCAAAGACACCTGTTGCACCTACATCCCAGACAACATTGGCCCAAATGGTAAAGTCACAATGGCAATACAGAAACTTAATGAGTTATCAGAGGAACTGAAACAGAACTCAGGTGTCACTGACCCATGGGATCGATACTTTAGGTGGATGAGTGGGTGGCAGAAAATGTTGGCACAGGTTGGGACAGCCATTATGGGGGTTCTCATTTTTGCATTAATTACTGGTTGCTGTGTAATTCCTTGTATCCGCAGGAAAATGGAAAAAGCTGTTCAGGAGACAACCAATTTGATGCCACTCACCATCTTGGACCTCGCACCAGTCCGGATAGAACTGCCTGGCTTGACCAGATCTCCGAACTACCTCCAGACTGAGAATACACATCCTTGATGAATCATCCTATCAAATAAGGAGACTATGATTGCAAACACATAAACCCCCGACAGGGACAGTCCTCCTGACCGCCCATTTGCGAAAAGTCTGTATTCGGTGGGGGAGGCATGTACTAGGGGTGTCTCAACTCACCGGCAGCATAAAAGAGTTGCAGCGCTTTGGGCCAGGAGCAGGTTTTTAGGGCAAGTGGTATCTAAGGGGGGACTGTCATGGAAATATATATGTATTCCATATATTCAAAGTATATTCACATATATGTATTCACAGTTCACAGATCTCACTTGCTAAAAAACCCTGTGCTCACATATTTCTAGGCCAGCTATAATCAGTCGTTTTAAAGAAATCTGGCCTTCATAAGAGGCCTTCGTAAAGGAACAAATGCATGAAGTACAAAAAGTCCTATTAGATATCTGTTGTTTACATTATAGTTATGCAAGACAACTAGGTCACAAGAATATAAACAATAATTCTGCAACTTCAGCTCTTTTAATCATGATTATCATAATTATCATATTTACACTAGAACAGCCAATAATCTAGCAGCTTTTAATTGTATGTTAATTGACTAACCAGCCCCTTTTTGTAAACATATAAAACCTTGAATGAATAATAAATGTATGTCTTTGACGAACTGTTATACTGACACTTTCGTGTGGACAGTCCTCATTTCGTTCTGAGCGCTCAAAAAGACATTATATAGAGATTTGGACATGGCAAGCAGCAAACACAGGATATTTTTATCCTAATTAAATTTCCATATCAGGACATTCTGGTACCATTCTTTATTCATGGCTTTTTTAGGCAAGACTGTGAGAGAGCTGATTCCCTTGGCTGAGAAGCAACCCCACACATGAATGGTTTCAGGATGCTTAACAGGTGGCATGAGACAAGACTGGTGGTAGCGCTCACCTTGTCTTCTCCGAATGAGGCGTTTTCCTGATGTCCCAAACAATCGAAAAGGGGATTCATTAGAGAAAATAACTTTACCCCAGTCCTCAGCAGTCCACTGCCTGTACCTTTTGCAGAATATCAGTCTGTCCATGATGTTTTTTCTGGAGAGAAGTGGCTTCTTTGCTGCCCTCCTTGAGACCAGGCCTTGCTCCAAGAGTCTCCGCCTCACAGTGCGTGCAGATGCACTCACACCTGCCTGCTGCCATTCCTGAGCAAGCTCTGCACTGCTGGTAGCCAGATCCCACAGCTGAAACACTTTTAAGAGACGGTCCTGGCGCTTGCTGGTCTTTCTTGGGCGCCCTGGAGCCTTTTTGGCAACAATGGAACCTCTCTTCTTGAAGTTCTTGATGATGCGATAGATTGTTGACTGAGGTGCAATCTTTCTAGCTGCGATACTCTTCCCTGTTAGGCCATTTTTGTGCATTGCAATGATGACTGCACATGTTTCTTTAGAGATAACCATGGTTAACAGAAGAGAAACAATGATGCCAAGCACCAGCCTCCTTTTAAAGTGTCCAGTGGTGTCATTCTTACTTAATCATGACAGATTGATCTCCAGCCATGTCCTCATCAACACCCACACCTGTGTTAATGGAGCAATCACTGAAAAGAGGTTAGCTGGTCCTTTTAAGGAAGGGCTGCAATGATGTTGAAATGTGTTTTGGGGGATAAAGTTCATTTTTCTAGCCAAATATTGACTTTGCAAGTAATTGCTGTTAAGCTGATCACTCTTTATAACATTCTGGAGTAAATGCAAACTGCCATTAGAAAAGTGAAGCAGTAGACTTTGTAAAAATTAATATTTGTGTCATTTTCAAAACTTTTGGCCATGACTGTATATATCTATAATATAACGCTAGGAGCGTCACTCTGTCTGAAGCCTTTATAGACTGCGCAAGCACGACACGCCTGCGCAGTCTGGCTCCAGACAGAGTGAGGCAGCCAGCGGTGAGTACTCTGTATGGCGCCGGAGATCGCCTGGATGCATACCGCGATCTCCGGCGCCATACTTACCTGACCGGGAGGAGCGTTGCCGCGGCGCTTCTCTTCTCCCGGGGCAGGAGACCAGGAGTGTGCGTCGGAATCGCGCATGCGCAATAGCGCTATCCGGCGCCATTTTGCTGAAACACAATTACAGTGTGTCTTCAGCAATATGGCGCCGGAACGCGCGGTATGGGCATGCGTGTACTCCGGCGCCGCTCTCCTCCCCCGGCGTCCAGCAGAACGGAACAGCGCTGGAGCACAGGGATGAAAGGTGAGTATAAATGTTTGTTTTTTTGGGGTATGTGTGCAGTTTAATAGCGGTGAGGGGGCCATGCATATCAGGATTGGGGGGTGAGGGGACCATGCACATCAGGGTTGGGGGGTGAGGGGACCATGCACATCAGGGTTGGGGGGTGAGGGGACCATGCACATCAGGATTGGGGGGTGAGGGGACCATGCACATCAGGATTGGGGGGTGAGGGGACCATGCACATCAGGGTTGGGGGGGTGAGGGAACCATGCACATCAGGATTGGGGGGTGAGGGGACCATGCACATCAGGATTGGGGGGTGAGGGGACCATGCACATCAGGGTTGGGGGGGTGAGGGGACCATGCACATCAGGGTTGGGGGGGTGAGGGGACCATGCACATCAGGATTGGGGGGTGAGAGGACCATGCACATCAGGATTGGGGGTGAGGGGACCATGCACATCAGGGTTGGGGGTGAGGGGACCATGCACATCAGGGTTGGGGGTGAGAGGACCATGCACATCAGGACTGGGGGGTGAGGGGATCATGCACATCAGGACTGGGGGGTGAGGGGATCATGCACATCAGGATTGGGGGGTGAGGGGATCATGCACATCAGGATTGGGGGGCGAGGGACCATGCACATCAGGATTGGGGGGCGAGGGGACCGTGCACATCAGGGTTGGGGGTTGAGGGGACCATGCACATCAGGATTGGGGGGCGAGGGGACCGTGCACATCAGGGTTGGGGGTTGAGGGGACCGTGCACATCAGGATTGGGGTGAGGGACCGTGCACATCAGGATTGGGGTGAGGGGACCGTGCACATCAGCATTGGGGGGTGAGGGGACCGTGCATACCGGATTGGGGAGATGAGGGACCGTGCATACCGGGATTGGGGGGTAAGGGAACCATGAATACCATGCACATCAGGACTGGGGGGTGAGGGGATCATGCACATCAGGACTGGGGGGTGAGGGGATCATGCACATCAGGGTTGGGGGGGTGAGGGGACCATGCACATCAGGATTGGGGGGTGAGGGGACCATTCACATCAGGATTGGGGGTGAGGGGACCATGCACATCAGGGTTGGGGGTGAGGGGACCATGCACATCAGGATTGGGGGGTGAGGGGACCATGCACATCAGGATTGGGGGGTGAGGGGACCATGCACATCAGGGTTGGGGGGTGAGAGGACCATGCACATCAGGACTGGGGGGTGAGGGGATCATGCACATCAGGACTGGGGGTGAGGGGATCATGCACATCAGGATTGGGGGGTGAGGGGATCATGCACATCAGGATTGGGGGGCGAGGGGACCATGCACATCAGGATTGGGGGGGCGAGGGGACCGTGCACATCAGGGTTGGGGGTTGAGGGGACCATGCACATCAGGATTGGGGGGCGAGGGGACCGTGCACATCAGGGTTGGGGGTTGAGGGGACCATGCACATCAGGATTGGGGGGCGAGGGGACCGTGCACATCAGGGTTGGGGGTCGAGGGGACCGTGCACATCAGGATTGGGGTGAGGGGACCGTGCACATCAGGATTGGGGGTGAGGGGACCGTGCACATCTGGATGGGGGGGTGAGACCATGCACATCAGGATTGGGGGGTGAGGGGACCATGCTCAACAGGACGGGGTGACGGACCATGCACATCAGGATTGGGGGGTGAGGGGATCATGCACATCAGGATAGGGGGGTGAGGGGACCATGCACATCAGGATTGGGGGGTGAGGGGACCATGCATATCAGGATTGGGCAGGAGGGAATCATGCATACCAGGATTGGAGGGTGAAGGGACCATGCATACCAGGATTGGGGGTGAGGGGGCCATGCATACCAGGATTGGGGGGTGAGGGAACCATGAATACCAGGATATGGATGAGCAGGTAACATGCATACCAGGATAGGGATGAGGGGGTACCATGCATACCAGGATTGGGGGATGAGGGGACCATGCATACCAGGATGAGGAATGGGGTGCCATGCATAGTAGATTTGGGTGGGGGTGAGGGGACCATACATACCAGGATAGGGATGAGGAGTGCCATGCATACCAGGATAGGAGGGGGGCAGCACATACCAGAATGGGAGACCATGTACCTATAAAAATGCTTGCCACCCGGGCGTAGAACGGGTTCATCACCAGTATATCTATAATGCTGGGAGCGTCACTCTGTTTGAAGCCTTTATAGACTGCGCAGTCTGGCTCCAGACAGAACACGGGATCCAGCGGTAAGGATTGTGTATGGTGCCGGAGATCGCGGTACGCGTAGACACTGGATGCATACTGCGATCTCCGGCGCCATACTTATATACTTACCTCACCAGGAGCGTTGTCGCGGCGCTTCTCTTCTCGCCGGAGACCCGGGAAAGGGAGTGCGAAGGGAATCGCGCATGCGCATAGCGCTATCCGGTGCCATTTTACTGAAGACACATTTGCAGTGTGTCTTCAGCAATATGGCGCCGGACAGCGCAGTATGGGCATGCGAGTACTCCGGCGCCACACTCCTCCCCTGGCCTCCAGCAGAACGGGACAGCGCTGGAGCACAGGGAAGAAAGTTGAGTATATACTGTATATATATTTTTTGGTATGTTTGCAGTTTACCATGCATATCAGGATTGGGGATAAGGGACCATACATACCAGGATTGGGGGGGAGAGGACCATGCATACCAGGATTGGGGGTGAGGGGACCATGCATATTAGCATAGGTGGTGAGGTCACCATGCATACCAGGATTGGGGGGTGAAGGGACCATGCATACCAGGATTGGGGGGGTGAAGGGACCATGCATACCATGATAGGGATGAGGAGGTACTATGCAAACCAAGATTGGAGGGTGAGGGAACCATACATAACAGTATGGGGATGAGGGGGTACCATGCATACCAGGATAGGAGAGCAGCAGCATAACAGGATTGGGTGGGGGTGTTGGGTCCACACATACCAGGATAGGGATGAGGGTGCCATGCATACCAGGATAGGAGGGCAGCAGCACATACCAGGATGGGAGATCATATGCCAATAAAAATGCTTGCCACCCGGCGTAGAACTGTTTCATAGCTAGTATATATCCACTGCTCAAAAAAAATAAAGGGGCACTCAAATAACACATCCTAGATCTAAGTGAATGAAATATTCTCATTGAATACTTTGTTGTGTACAAAGATGTATGTGCTGTCAATATAATCACACAAAAATCATCAATGGAAATCAAGTTTTTGAACCAGTGGAGGCCTGGATTTGGAGAGACCCCCAAAATGAAAGTGGAGACAAGTCGAAATGAAAATCAAAACAAGACAAAATGAAAGTGGAAACAAGTCAAAATGATGCTCAGTATTGTGTGTGGCCTCCATGTGCCTGTATGACCTCCCTACAACTCCTGGGCATGCTCTTGATGAGGTGGTGGATGGTCTCCTGAGGGATCTCCTCCCAGACCAGGACTAAAGCATCCATCAACTCCTGGACAGTCTGTGGTGCAACGTGACATTGGTGAATGGAGTGAGACATGATGTCCCAGATTTGCTCAATCGGATTCAGGTCTGGGGAACGGGCGGGCCAGTCCATTGCTTCAACGCCTTCATCTTGCAGGAACTGCGGACACACTCCAGCCACATGAGGTCTGGCATTGTCCTGCATTAGTAGGAACCCAGGGCCAACCGCACCAGCATATATGGTCTCACAAGTGGTCTGAGGATGTCATCTCTGTACCTAATGGCAGTCAGGCTACCTCTGGCGAGCACATGGAGGGCTGTGCGGCCCTCCAAAGAAATGCCACCCCACACCATTACTAACCCACTGCCAAACCGGTCATGCTGAAGGATGTTTGCAGGCAGCAGATCGCTCTCCAGTGTCTCCAGACTCTGTCACATGTGCTCAGTGTGAACCTGCTGCCTGCAACATCCTTAGGCATGACCGGTTTGGCAGTGGGTCATTAATGGTGTGGGGTGGCTTTTCTTTGGAGGGCCACACAGCCATTATGGGGGATCTAAGGGAGGAATGAGATCAGTGGCCCAAAGTCATTTAACCCCTTAAAAACATCTGTTACTTATTCAAATCTGTGAAAATTGGGTGTTTGCCCACTTTGATGCCAATTCTGATGCCCAGAACCCATTTGGGCCAGGCTGGAGGGACCTGAGTTTGATGTGGGGCATCACTATCTGTGTACTCATAGTGTGAGATCAGTGGCCCAAAGTCATTTAACCCCTGAAAAACATCTGTTACTTATTCAAATCTGTGAAAATTGTCTGTTTGCCCACTTTGATGCCAATTCTGATGCCCAGAACCCATTTGGGCCAGGCTGGAGGGACCTGGGTTTGATGCGGGGCATCACTATCTGTGTATTCTTAGTATGAGATCAGTGCCCAAAGTCATTTAACCCCTGAAAAACATCTGTTACTTATTCAAATCTGTGAAAATTGGCAGTTTGCCCATTTTGATGCCAATTCTGATGCCCAGAAACCCATTTGGGCCAGGCAGGAGGGACCTGGGTTTGATGCAGGGCATCACTATGTGTGTATTCTTAGTGTGAGATCAGTGGCCCAAAGTCATTTAAACCCCTTAAAACATCTGTTACTTATTCAAATCTGTGAAAATTGGCAGTTTGCCCACTTTGATGCCAATTCTGATGCCCAGAACCCATTTGGGCCAGGCAGGAGGGACCTGGGTTTGATGTGGGGCATCACTATCTGTATATTCTTAGTGTGAGATCAGTGGCCCAAAGTCATTTAAAACCCCTTAAAAACATCTGTTGCTTATTCAAATCTGTGAAAATTGGCCGTTTGCCCCATTTTGATGCCAATTCTGATGCCCAGAACCCATTTAGGCCAGACAGGAGGGACCTGGGTTTGATGCGGGGCATCACTATGTGTGTATTCTTAGTGTGAGATCAGTGGCCCAAAAGTCATTTAACCCCTTAAAAACATCTGTTACTTATTCAAATCTGTGAAAATTGCCTGTTTGCCCACTTTGATGCCAATTCTGATGCCCAGAACCCATTTGGGCCAGGCAGGAGGGACCTGGGTTTGATGCGGGGCATCACTATGTGTGTATTCTTAGTGTGAGATCAGTGGCCCAAAGTCATTTAACCCCTTAAAAACATCTGTTACTTATTCAAATCTGTGAAAATAGTCTGTTTGCCCACTTTGATGCCAATTCTGATGCCCAGAACCCATAGGGCCAGGCAGGAGGGACCTGGGTTTGATGCGGGGCATCCTCTATCAGTGTATTCTTAGTGTGAGATCAGTGGCCCAAAGTCATTTAACCCCTTAAACATCAGTTACTATTCAAACCTGTGAAAATTGACTGTGTGCCCACTTTGACGTCACTTCTGATGCCCAGAACCCATTTGGGCCAGGCTGGAGAGACTTTTTTTAATATGGGGCACCCTGTTCTATATGTCTGCAGTGTCATATCTATGGCCCAAAGTCATTTAAACCCTTTCATTAGCGCCCTCTGGTGCCCACTTTGAGCCCATTTTTGTGCCATTTTATAATTCTTTGCGCTGATTTTAAGTGTATTCACATCAGGGCACCTCGCTGCAGTGTTTTTTATTATTTTGATGCTTATTTTTTGTGTTAGGCTACTTTCACACTTGCGTTTTTTGCGCTGCGTTTCGAGCGCACATGAAGCGCATTAAAAAAGCGCATGCAAACGCTTGTAAACGCTGCGATATTTTAGCGCATCAGCATGCGCATTTCGACAAAAAAAACGCAGCGTTTGTCTGCGATTTCATGTGTTTTTTTGCATGCGTTTGCGTTTTTTTGGCGCATGCGTTGTCTATGTGTCACATTTCTATCATCTCTGTCTCCATCATCTCTGTCTCCATCATCTCTGGCTCCATCATCTCTGTCTCCATCATCTCTGGCTCCATCATCTCTGCCTCCATCATCTGTCTCCATCATCTGTCTCCATCATCTCTGGCTCCATCATCTCTGCCTCCATCATCTCTGTCTCCATCACTCTGGCTCCATCATCTCTGGCTCCATCATCTGGCTCCATCATCTCTGTCTCCATCATCTCTGGCTCCATCATCTCTGGCTCCATCATCTCTGGCTCCATCATCTCTGCCTCCATCATCTGTCTCCATCATCTCTGGCTCCATCATCTGTCTCCATCATCTCTGGCTCCATCATCTCTGGCTCCATCATCTCTGGCTCCATCATCTCTGTCTCCATCATCTCTGGCTCCATCATCTCTGTCTCCATCATTTACAGAAAAATTGTGTGCGTGCAAAAGCGCTGACGAGCGCAAAGCCATGCGCACGCCAGCGCCCCCATAGACTGCAATGTTATTTTTTGCGCATAGCATGCGCACACTTGCGCACGCGGTTTTTTTAAAGCGGTGGACCGAAAAAAAAAATGCAACATGTAGCGTCTAGCGCATATGGGCGCACACCGGGAAAATGCGCAGCGCACAACAAACGCACATGAACGCGTGCAAGCGCTAAACCCTGCGCCCACCATGTTAAAGATAGGGGAACATTGCGCATGCGTCCGATAGCGCAAGATGCGCTGCGCAAAAAAAACGCAAGTGTGAAATTAGCTTTAAACCTATAAAAAACAGAAAAGAAAAATTTGGCAAATAAGAAACTGACGAATAAGAAACCGAGGAAGAAACCAACTTCAGCCTCGTCTATGGCTGATGTCCCTGCACGGAGCCACTCTGTGCTGTGATGTTGCTGCTATGTCCGGAAGTCTCCGCACGGAGCCGCTCTGTTGTCACGAGGTCGCTGCACACGCCGCAGCACTGTTGTTACATCACGTGGTGAGGGCGCGGCCTCCGTGTACTAAGGCCCAGTTCGGGCGTGGCCTCATACCAGGAAGCGCCGGCGATCTCCAGTCTCTGCACCGAACAGGCCTTCTCGCCGGGCTGTGGACGGGTTTTTTTTTTTGTGTCTTTCGTGTCGCACAACGTTACCGGAGAGCCGCGGTCTGGCGGGAGTGTCAGCCGCTGCAGCCATGCATGACGCCTTTGAACAGGTGCTGATCCTGGAGAAACTGCCGCTGCAGATAGAGTGTGTGGCAGCCTGGGGTAAGTGCTGGTAATAGGGGGTCTGATGGTCCGGGGTAAGTGCTGTAATAGGGGTCTGATGGTCCGGGGTAAGTGCTGGTAATAGGGGGTCTGATGGTCCGGGGTAAGTGCTGGTAATAGGGGGTCTGATGGTCCGGGGTAAGTGCTGGTAATAGGGGTCTGATGGTCCGGGGTAAGTGCTGGTAATAGGGGGTCTGATGTCCGGGTAAGTGCTGGTAATAGGGGTCTGATGGTCCGGGTAAGTGCTGGTAATAGGGGGTCTGATGGTCCGGGGTAAGTGCTGGTAATAGGGGGTCTGATGGTCCGGGGTAAGTGCTGGTAATAGGGGGTCTGATGGTCCGGGTAAGTGCTGTAATAGGGGGTCTGATGGTCCGGGGTAAGTGCTGGTAATAGGGGTCTATGG
>JARQOD010010874.1:0-25617 GCA_033576555.1 Oophaga sylvatica
CGAAAAAACGTCCTCAAAGTCTTTCAGGTACTCCGGAATACCCTCCAGACTGATAGAAGACACAGAAACAGGTTTTGCAATTTTCACACAAAAAACAGCTTTATGGTAACAGTCGACACATTTGGACCCCCACTTGATAATCTCCCCCAATTCCCAGTCAATCACTGGATTGTGGCGTAGAAGCCATGGCATGTCCAAAACCAACCTGGTGGGCAACTTGTCCATAACGAAACACTCAATCTCCTCCATGTGGGAAGAACCAACTTTCAACATAAATTTTTCAGAAACTGAAAGAATCCCCGTTCTGGTCAGAGGAGAAGAGTCAATGGCCACGACTTTTAGTGGGGTATGAAGCCTGACTGTCCCTATCTGGTGCTGAGAAACGACATCAGAGCTGACCAAGTTAAATGATGAACCACTGTCCACCAGTGCTGTGGAGAAAAATCGATACTTGTCTACCAACAGTTCAACCTTTAGCAAAACCTTGAGGCATGAGGAAAAGAGTACCTGAAGGTCTGGGCAGCCTCCTCGATTACTACCCAGACCTAGTCGTTTCCCGCCGCCTTGGAGGATGACGGACAATCTTTTTTCCAATGACCGGACTCTCCACAATAAAAACAGAGCTGTTTCTCACGGCGGCGTTTCCTCTCCTTTTCTTTGAGCGAAGTAGCGCCAATCTCCATGGGTTCGGGAGCGACACCAGTCTGTTTGCTACCGGATAATAGGGATGCCTCGGACTGCATGACACCCCTAGCCCGTAGCCTGCGGTCCATACGTACGGCCTGGGTAATGGCGTCCTCCAAGGTGTCAGGTGGAGGGTGAAGGGCCAGGGCATCTTGGAGGCGTTCAGATAAGCCTCTGCGGAATAAGACCCAAAGGGCCGCATCATCCCATGAGATTTCTGCTGCCCAGCACCGGAACTCTGCACAAAACCACTCAGCCAAGCATTTACCCTGGCGCACATTCATCACCATGTCTTCAGCCATGCGAACCCTGTCGGGTTCATCATATATACGACCCAGCGCTTCAAAAAAGGCATCGACAGTCATCCTTTCAGGGGCAGAGGGAGACAGAGAAAAAGCCCACGCTTGTGGTGCACCCCGAAGTAGAGAAATAACTACCACTGTCTGGAATTCATCCCCGGAGGAACGAGGCCTCAGAGAAAAAAAAATCTTGCACCCCTCCTTAAAGGCCATGAACTCCTTTTTGTCCCCAGAGAAGAAGTCTGGCAGTTTGACTGGAGACTTAGGGGACACCAGCGAAACATCTCTATCACCCGAGCTAGGAGACCCTGCAGCAATAGCCCCCTGCACAGTGTCCACCAACTGTTGTTGGGTCTGAGCCATTGTGCGCTGTTCCACATTAAGTTTCTGAAACATTAGTGTCAGGTGTTTAACCTGATCTGCCAAAGCTTGCATGGGATCCATGATACCAGACACTTTTTTTTTTTCCCCCTTAGGATACTTAGCTTCCCCAACACAGAATAATATAAGGTCGCTTATAATGTAACTACCCTGTCAGCGCCAGCGAACTGCCACGGCTGAGCAGGGTGACTCACCCACACTGCGGAGGAAGGGCCCGGGGTCAGATGCCGTAGGGGAGGCTCAGGCAGACGGGATCTGAACAGCGTGGTGAGAGGAGACACTGAGGGTAGCAGTAAGCAAAAGGACTTGCGATCATGTGACCACAGGGGGCGTGGCTTAGCGTCCTGCTGCTGGAGGGAGTACAGGACACTACAGGGACCCTGGATTAGTAAAGAGGGAAACTCAGGTCAGACAAACGGGGGTCATACACGGAGAGGACGGCGAAGTACAGAAGGGGCAAGCAGAGAATAGTCAGAACATAAGCCAGGAGTCATACACGGAGATAGCAACGCAGTACAGGAGGGGTAAACAGAGAATTGTCAGGACAAAGGCCAGGGGTCATACACGAGATAGCAACGGAGTACAGGAGGGGCAGGCAGAACTCGTAATGGGAACAGAACCAAGTCAAAACCAAGCAAGCATAGAGAATCACAAGCACAAAGCACAGGGTCACACACACTCGGCCAAGGGTCAAAGTATAAGCGACAAGGAATGGCCCCACAATGAGGCTATAAGAAACCTCCCAGAATCCCAGAGTGAGGCCATCCAAATTAACCCTTAACCTACCTTTTCCCACAAACTCAGCAAACCATGACACGCATTCATATTCTCCCGGGCTTTCTGAAGAGATTCATGTGTGTTCTGCTCTCTGTAAATCACTGCTTCTGTCAAAGCGGATACCGGAGAGGGTTTAATATAGTTATGTGTAGTGCTACGTATCTGTGTTAGTTAACCGTTATGCAGCCACAGTGTAGTGCATTGTAAGTGAGGCATATTGAGCTCTGTATTTCTCAGTTAGGATGTAATGTTGTTTACTCCGCATATAGATAGATGCATTTTTGTATGGTGCAGAGCAGTACTAGTAGCATTTTTGTATTATGTACTCTGTATCATTCTTTGCTGTAATGTTCCAGTTACTTATGTAATTACACACTGTACATGCCAGTATTGATACTATACTGTCTATTTCTTGCAGTTTTTACCCGCTTTCACCCACTATTGTGTTCACCAATTTCCTTCATTATACCATCCGTTATCATCTACCATTGTTGTTCACATCTTCTCAATAAATATAGACTTAAGCACCCATACAGTCTTTTATTGGAGTGGATGAAGGGTTTAGCCGTATGCTGGAAGCCACACAGTCATACGTGGAAGAAGGCAGAACAGTGATCGTTGGTGGACATCCATTTTCAAGTCTCTCCAGAGATGCTCAATTGGGTTTAGGTCAGGGCTCTGGCTGGGCCAGTCATGAATGATCACAGAGTGGTTCTGAAGCCACTCCTTTGTTATTTTAGCTGTGTGCTTAGGGTCATTGTCTTGTTGGAATGTGAACCTTTGGCCAAGTCTGAGGTCCAGAGCACTCTGGAAGAGGTTTTCATCCAAGATATCTCTGTACTTGGTCGCATTCATGTTTACTGCAATTGCAACCAGTCATCCTGTCCCTGCAGCTGAAAAACACCCCCATAGCATGATGCTGCCACCACCATGCTTCACTGATAGGATTGTATTGCCAGGTGATGTGCAGTGACTGGTTTTCTCCACACATACCGCTTAGAATTATCACCAAAAAGTTCTATCTTCGTCTCATCAGACCAGAGAATCTTATTTCTCATAGTCTGGGAGTCCTTCAAATGTTTTTTTTAGCAAACTCTATGCGGGCTTTCATATGTCTTGCACTGAAGAGAGGCATCTGTCGGGCCACTCTGCCATAAAGGCCCGACTGGTGAAGGCCTGCAGTGATAGTTAACTTTGTGGAACTTTCTCCCATCTCCCTACTGCATTTGTGGTGCTCAGCCACAGTGATCTTGGGGTTCTTCTTTACATCTCTCACCAAGGCTCTTCTCCCACGATTGCTCAGATTTGCTGGACTTCCAGGTCTAAGAAGATTTCTGGTGGTCCCAAACTTCTTCAATTTAAGGATTATGGAGGCCACTGTACTCTTTGGAACCTTGAGTACTGCAGACATTCTTTTGTAACCTTGGCCAGATGTGTACCTTGCCACAATTCTGTCTCTGAGCTCCTTGGCCAGTTCCTTTGACCTCATGATTCTCATTTGGTCTGACATGCACTGTGAGCTATGAGGTCTTATATAGACAGGTGTGTGCCTTTACAAATCAAGTCCTATCAGTTTGATTAAACACAGCTAGACTCCAATGAAAAAGTAGAACCATCTCAAGGAGGATCACAAGGAAATGGACAGCATGTGACTTAAATATGAGTGCCTGAGCAAAGGGTCTAAAAACTTATGACCATGTGATATTTCAGTTTTTATTTTTTAATAAATTTGCAAAAATTTCTACATTTCTGGTTTTTATCAGTCAAGATGGGGTGCAGAGTGTACATTAATGAGAAAAAAATGAACTTTTTTGCATTTACCAAATGGCTGCAATAAAACAAAGAGTGAAAAATTTAAAGGGGTCTGAATACTTTCCAAACCCACTGTACTTACATGGATCTTCTGTTTTCTGCCTAGATTGGACAGTGGCACGTCACGAACGGCATCTCCATGGACAAAAGATATTTCTTCCAAAATGTTTCTGACAGTCTGGCTAATAAAACGCTTATAATTACTACAATTCTAGTAAGTTTCCATTGGTTATAAAACATTCTGGCAATGCTGTTATATCTAACAAAAGTATTATTGTCCATTTACATTTATTTTATCACCAGTGCAACAAATAATACAATGAACTAATTTGCCGTTAACAGCATGATCATAACTCTCTGTGACACTAGAACATTGCAGACCACCTCTCATAAATGATCATACGACCAGCTCATAGTGGTGGCACCTAGGATACTGCCATGTAGTGCACCACTCATGCTACTCTTTAACCTCTCAGTTTCAGGATGACATGATGCCTGGGAAGGAATTTCCCCAGCACCATATGGGTTGGCATAATGGCATATTTACCCGAAAATCACCATGTCTTATAATTACATCCATGAACAAACATGGCTGCATATTGGAAGACACGATACCTGTAATAACCAAGCACATAATGGTATATAATGTGGCACCACATAAAGAAACACATTACCTGGAGACAGGCTCTTCCCTGCAAAATGAGTACATAAGATAATAAAGCAGGTAACACAATCTGTCAGCTAGTAGGGGTCTCTCCACACCTTATGCCGGTGTGCCAGATACCAGAATATTATTAGTAACAATTTAAAATATAAAGTTAAGTTTTATAAATAAAGTTTTCTTTTTTAAGAAAGTAGAATAGAAAATACACAGAAAAAATAAAATATTTAATTTAATAAAATATATGTTACATAAATATGGTAACTCCTACTGTACATATTGGTATATCCAAGAGAGAACAGAGACAGGAGAGGCTCCTGTGCAAGAACAATATATGGGCCCTGTGAAGTCCAATAGCTCATCATAAAGCATAATTCCACCTGCTTTGGAGCTAAAAGTGGCCCATTTCCTCTTTGGCCCCTGTACAGGTTGCACCAATGGTATATCCTTCCCTTGGTATACCCATCTGCGTGTCAACCTATAAGTTAACTATATACACTTCTATTAGGACTGTAATAAACAGTGGTAAAGTAGTTATCCAGGAATATCATAGTGGGATAATTCATCAATATCAGGGGGCCAACACTCATCACCCCCACCGATCAGCTGTTATAAGGTTCCCATGGCTGCAGAAGTCCACTAGGTTCCACTTGAAATCCACAGTGTTGGGAACCAGAACATCACCAGTCCGTACAGAAGCGGTGAACCTAAGATTAGCCACTATACCCTGTACGAAGCTGTGATGGTCCAGCTCCATATACCGCTGACTTTCAGTTGGCACAAGTGCTGAGTGTTAGACCACTACTGATCTGATATTGATTACTTATTGCAAGTCATCAATAATTTTTCTTGGCATCCCTTTCAATTAGAAGGGTTACCCTATAAACAACATATATTATCCATGCACAGAATAGGTAATATGTATACATTCAGTGGGGGCCCAAAAAAGTCCTTTATGTGAATGTAGATGTTGTGAGCATGTGCGACCACTGTTCAATTTACTGTCTATACATGTGGTGGTCGCACATGCTCAGTATTTCTCCATTCACATAGATGGATCTAGGACCTTTTTTCCCATGATTAGTTGAGGTCCCACTGGACATTCATTTTCTATATAAAAAAAAGCATAACTCAGGAACATCGAGCAAAAATTGCATGATCCTTGATGGACTCAAATTAATGTGTGCAAATATTCTGTCTTCTAATTCATCAAAAAAGATTTAGTGTTGGGGAAGTCTGGAAACTAGAGAGACTAGCAGCACTTTGGTTCCAGCAGAACATACTTTGCCTCTTATTTATTTATTTATTTTTTAGTTAGTTTTTGAAAGTTTCTATAAACACCTAAATGTTTAAGCTCACATAAGGAATGTACCATGTCAATGGTATGAGGCAATTTCCTGCACAGACAGGCAAAAGTCTCATAGATAGCAGCCGGTGGTACTAGATCTGCTTATCCTTGGTAGGGCCCATGATTATACTCTGTCGATTATTAGTATAATGAATATTCTGTGCAGGAAGCTTCATTCTCGCACTTGAAAATTGTGAAACAAATCTCAGTGTGCAACTTGAAGAGAATAGATTTGTAATATTACGTTTCTGTGGCTTCATGTGACTAAGCCGTTACAATCCCTAAGCCTGACTAAACCAAACACTTCCTTTCTTTTATCCGTAAGAGCAAACATCTTGTGCAATTTCTCTCCTCCCAGAGCCATTCTTTCGCCTGAACAAAAGTATAAAGATTAAAAAACATACTCCTCTAATATAATCTACAGTAGAAACCAGGAGCGCTCAAGTGCTGGTTCCATGTCTTTTTAGTGGTACTGCTGATCTCCAAAAGATCATGAGAGGCGGAGGTGTCACCCGCCGTCCGTAGTACCAGTGTTTAGGCAGTTGCCCACGCTTCTTTGAGTGCTGTCTAGCAAGCCAAACACTTGCAGCAATTAACTATCCAGGAGTCAGAGAAACAAAAATGAACATTTGAAAATTGCTGTATCCACCACTTGACAAGTGCTCATTATCTATCTGAAGCACTTACAATTATTTATCAAAACTGAAGATTTTGTAGGTTGGTGGATTTATTGTAAAACAAGCAGATTAAAGCCTCATGAGCAAGTCAGTGGCCAATGTGCCAAGTCTGATAAACAGTGCTATACAGGACTCATTGGATGATGGATGTGCTCAGATATTCTTCCCTATAATCAGTACTTCCCTATCCTTCGTACATATGACCTAGCATTATATTTTAATGCTTCATGCACCTGTCTTGAAGACTTATTATCACTCCATAGAAAAAAGTCACAGTATTAGCTCTACAATATCATAGTCACCTTGCTACAAATCCAGTCACCCTACTCACTTGGTTTCACAGATGCACTTGTGGACACAGATAAAAGAGGCCCCTGTGCATGAACACTATATGGTCCTCTAGCAACCCAATAGTCTGTCATAATGCACAATTCCACCTGCTTTGGAGGTGAATCTGCGCCATATTACCTCTTGGGTCCCTGTGCGGCTGCACAGGTTGCACCAATGATATGTCCGCCTTGTTTAATAAGTTTACAGCATGAGAATTGGACTAGGACAATTGTTTGACTCCGAGGCTTGTGTGAAGTCATTGACCTCAGAAACTCCTCCAATCAGTTCAGGTTACAGGAAAAAAATAATAAATTACTATCTTGATGATGCAGAACGCCAGCATGTTGATGTGAAATACAGGTGCTTCTCACTAAATTAGAATATTATCAAACAGTTCATTTATTTCAGTTCTTCAATACAAAAAGTGAAACTCATATATCATATAGAGTCATTACACACAGAGTGATCTATTTCAAGTGTTTATTTCTGTTAATGTTGGTGATTATGGCTAACACCCAATGGTATCCCAAAAGTCATTATCTCAGTAAATTAGAACACTTTATAACACCAGCTGGAAAAAATGATTTTAAAATCCGAAATATTGGCCTACTGAAATGTATGTTCAGGAAATGCTTGGAAGGGATTCCTTTTTGCATCAATTACTGCATGAATGTGGCGTGGCATGGAGGTGATCAACCTGTGGCACTGCTGAGGTGTTATGGAAGCCCAGGTTGCTTTGATAGCAGCCTTCAGCTCATCTCCATTGTTGGGTCTGGTGTCTCTCATCTTCTTCTTGACAATAGCCCATAGATTCTCTATGGGGTTAAGGTCAGGCGAGTTTGCTGGCCAATCAAGCACAGTGATACTGTTGTTTTTAAACCAGGTATACTTTTGGCATAGTGTACAGGTGCCAAGTTCTGCTGGAAAATGAAATTTCCATCTCCAAAAAGCTTGTCGGCAGAGGGAAGCATGAAGTGCTCTAAAATTTTCTGATAGATGGCTTCGCTGACTTTGGTCTTGATAAAACACAGTGGACCTGTTGGCATATGCAACAGATTAGGACTTATTATAAGTAAAAGGAGGACTTTATGCTGACCTGACAGTAGATGGCGATGTTGTGTAACGTTTTCTTCTGTTTAATGTATTGTATAAGAAATAGTCTCACTTGTAGTTTCACTTTCGTTTTGTTCCTGTTTTCCTGATGCAATGCTGAAATGACTGTGCATTTTCTTTTTACCTCATGTTGTAAGAAGTAAAAGCTTGTTATCCCATGAAGCCTGCTGTGAAGTTTTCTACTGCAAAGGTGTGGATTCAGAAGCTGTGCAACAGGACCTACACCAGCAGATGACATGGCTCCCTAAACCATCACTGATTGTGGAAACTTCACACTAGACCTCAAGCAGCTTGGATTGTGTGTCTCTCCACTCTTCCTTCAGACTCTGGGACCTTGATTTCCAATTGAAATGCAAAATTTACTTAATCTTAAAACAACACCTTAGACCACCTTAGCAACAGTCCAGTTCTTTTTCTCCTTGGCCCAGGTAAGACGCTTCTGGCGTTGTTTATTGGTCATGATTTGCTTGACACAAGGAATGCGACACTTGTAGCCCATGTCCTGAATACGTGTGTGGTGGCTCTTGAAGCAATGACTCCAGCAGCAGTCCACTCCTTGTGAATCTTCCCCAAATTTTTGAATGGCCTTTTCTTAACAATCGTTTCAAGGCTGCGGTTATCCCGTTTGTTTGTGCACCTTTTTCTACTACACTTTTTCCTTCCACTCAACTCTCCATTAATATGCTTGGATACAGCACTCTGTGAACAGCCAGCTTCATTAGCAAAGACCTTTTGTGGCTTACCCTCCTTGTGGAATGTGTCAGTGACTGCCTTCTGGACATCTGTCAGCAGTCAGCAGTCTTCCCCATGATTGTGGAGCCTACTGAAACTGACTAGGGGACCTTTTTAAATGCTTAAGAAGCCTTTGCAGGTGTTTTTTGTTAATTATTATAATTTACTTAGATAATGACTTTTTGGTGTTCATTGGCTGTAAGCCATAATCATCAACATAAACAGAAATAAACACTTGAAATAGATCACTTTGTTTGTAATGACTCTATAAAATATGTGAGTTTCACTTTTTGTATTGAAGAACTGAAATAAATTAACTTTTTGATGATATTCTAATTTTGTGAGAAGCACCTCTATATCCCAGAACAAAAGGATCTCTTGGTGATGTGCATATGGATTGGGTGCTCACTTAGGCCTCTTTCACACATCCGGCGGGCGCCTAAACGGCGCCCCCGGCATTTAGCCGCAGCGCCGCATGCGGTATTTTCTCTGAACACCGGATGTGCCGCATCTTGTTTTTCGCCGCATCCGGTTCACGAATGCGGCAAAAAAACCGCATACGTCTCATCCGGTGTATCCGGTTGGCATACGTTGACGCCGTATTGCGCCGGATCCGGCTTTTAAGCACGCCCATTTTGGGGCCCTTTTTGGGGTTCCAAATATGATTGGCTACTGTAATCCTATATATACACTGCTCCTACATCCCTTCTTTGACAGGTTGTAGAGGAGAAAGTGCAGTTTGGAGAGAAGAGCAAGTAGCAAGTGATTGGCGAACATGGAACCCATTATCGGCAATATCTTCAGGAATCTTGTTGATTTTACTGCGGAGATGAATCGATTGAGGTTTATCGTTCTGGAGAAGGAGCTAAAGTTTGAGGAGCAGCGGCGTCAGCGCCTGCGAAGTCGCCGCCGTATGTGGATCCACCCCATCACGTCACAGAGATTAACTCGTGGTGTCTATTCCACACTGAACATGGAGCTGCGACAAAATCCAGCGAAGTTTTTTGCCTATCTGCGGATGAATATAGAAAACTTTGATGATTTGCTGGAGCGTGTTGGAGACAAAATTAAAAAATCGGACACCTACTGTCGGTTCTCGATATCTCCGGCGGAGCGTCTCATGGTGACTATAAGGTAAGCTATATGTATTGGTTCTGTTTGCTTGAGCGCACTTGTAATTTTATCATTAATTGAACATCACAGGCCAACTAGGAAACCACATGAGTAGCCCCAAATCTAGTTATAAAACAGTCTTTCTCCTAGATATTATTATTTTTGGTATCTCCAATAGTCGTAGCTGAGTTCTGGTATGTAATGCTGCGTTTCTGAAATTATTTGTATTTTCTAATTTGTTTTCAGATTTCTGGCAACTGGCGAAACTCTATCATCGCTCCATTTTCAGTATCGGATTGGAATCTCCACACTATCCGGCATAATAAAGTATACTTGTCGTGCTCTGTGGGATACTTTGGTTGGAGAATTTATTCCAGAGCCAACAACACAGCGGTGGCTTGAAATAGCGGACCAGTTTCTACTCATCTGCCAGTTCCCCAATTGCCTGGGGGCCGTTGATGGAAAGCACATCCGCATTCAAAAGCCAAAAGGAACTGGATCTGAATTCTTTAACTATAAGAAATATTTTTCGGTTGTCCTGATGGCTATTGCAGATGCGGAGTACAAGTTTATCGCGGTGGACATTGGGTCTTATGGACGGTCTAATGACTCCCAAGTGTTTAAAATATCTGCTATGGGACGTAAATTGTATGGAAACAGTTTTCAGTTTCCCCCCCCTAGGCCACTGCCTCAAACCTCAGGCCCACCAATGCCATTCGTTTGTGTAGGTGATGAGGCATTCCAGCTGTCCCAACACCTATTGAAGCCGTATGCCAGCAGAGAATTGACACATACAAAGCGGGTATTTAACTACCGCCTCACAAGAGCCAGACGGATGGTGGAGTGTGCCTTTGGCATTATGACAGCAAAATGGCGTGTCCTTTTGACTGCAATAAACTTGAAGACCGAGACTGTTGATGATGTAGTGAAAGCGTGCGTGGTCCTCCATAATTTTGTCCTAACCAAGGAACCAATTTCTCTGGAGGACCACAATCAAGAAACAACTTTGCACAACTACACCAACATTACCACTCGCAGTACAGTTGCAGTTTCTAGAATGAGGGACCAGTTTGCTCAATACTTTGTGTCACCGGAAGGTAGTGTTGACTGGCAGGATGACAGAGTGTGATAAATGTATTGTTTCTTTTAATAATTTTCTTTACCCACAATAAACCTTTAATAGTTTACTTGTCTACCTTCTTGTGTGTTTTCTACTATAACCTTCTTGCCATTGTTGTGTCCATGGCTGTCACCTTTTGTCCAAAAAAGTGTACATTGTAGGCCATGTTTCCCCTACTCCAGTCCTCAAGGCCCACCAACATGTCAAGTTTTCAGTCTTTACTTTGCATTGCTCAGGTGATAATTGCCTCACCTGTGCAATACAAAGGAAATACTGAAAACAATACCTGTTGTTAGGCCTTGATGACTGGATTTGGTGACACATGGCCTACAATGTACCCTTTTTAGGACAAAAGGTGAAATTGTATTAACAAAAGTATTTCACCATTTGTCCTACAAAAAGTGTACATTATGTTTCCCCTACTCCAGTCCTCAAGGTCCACCAACATGTCAAGTTTTCTGTCTTTCCTTTGTATTGCTCAGGTGATAATTGCCTCACCTGTGCAATACAAAGGAAATACTGCAAACAATACCTGTTGTTAGGCCTTGATGACTGGATTTGGTGACACATGGCCTACAATGTACCCTTTTTAGGACAAAAGGTGAAATTGTATTAACAAAAGTATTTCACCATTTGTCCTACAAAAAGTGTACATTATGTTTCCCCTACTCCAGTCCTCAAGGTCCACCAACATGTCAAGTTTTCTGTCTTTCCTTTGTATTGCTCAGGTGATAATTGCCTCACCTGTGCAATACAAAGGAAATACTGAAAACATGATATTTTTTTGGTGGGCCTGGAGTAGGGGAAAACTGGGGTGTACACATTTTTATTAAAAAAAGAATACACTTTGCATACTACACAACCCGGGACATAACTTTGCCAAAAAGGTTACATTTATGAACCTTTTAGCCAAAGTTAGGTGTACCTGTATACCAAATTTAAAACTTAACATCCTATAAATAAAAGACAGACAACAATGTTAAACCAATGAACAATTTATTGAAAAAAATATTTTTTAATATAATTGTTATTAAAGTAGGCCTTGTGGCCCAATTCTTCAGATTTAAATAACCTTTATATTTTATTCAACTTTATTATTTTTTTTAGTAAACTTTATTTTTTTAAATACATTTTTTTGGTTTTCAACTTTATTTTTTTAAATAAATTTAGGAAAAAAAATTGTAACATTAACTACAGGTCAGTGTAGTGTGGGGGAAATACTGCTGGAGGGGCTGCGGGACACTTCGACCGTGGGAGTGTGGAGAGTGTGGAGGGACGAACGGGATGGTGGTGGGGAAGGAACAGGAAGAGGTGAAGGGGTGGAAAGACCAAAAGAATGGGAAGACAAGGCAGAACAGGTGGGTGGTGGTGGAGTGGAGGGTTGTGCATGAGGAACAGGTGACATAGTAGGTATTTGGAAGGGGGAAGTAGATTGGTAGGTAGAAGTGTGGTAGGGGGTAGGTGGCTGGTAGTGGGTAGGTTGTTGGTACTGGGGAGGTGGTTGGACCTGGGGAGGTGGTTGGTACTGGGTAGTTGGTTGGACCTGGGGAGGTGGTTGGTACTGGGGATGTGGTTGGTATTGAATAGGAGGGGGAGGAGGTATGGCAGGTGGAGGGGGGGGAAGATGGATGGCGGCTGTAGGGGGGGAGGTGGTGGAATGACTGGGGTGGATTGAGGATGGGAGACAACCTGCACTAGAGCAGCGTGGCACGTGTGCATCACATACATCTGCTGGTCATAAGATAGCGGATCTATGCGCTCCGCAACCGACCTAAAAAAGCTGTAGTTCGGGGGTGCTCTTATCTCAGAACGCACAGTTTCCAGAAGTGTCTTGACCTCACCAACTAGTGTGGTTATCTGACGAACGCCTGCGGAAACTTGTTCAGATAGCAACTTAAGGCAGTTCTGGAAAGATGCGTTCATGTGTAAGAACTCGGGCGCATAGTTCTTTTCCTGACCCTTCTGACGCTGCCGCCCAGTACCCGCAGCTGTACTAGAGGTGGCAGGATCAGAAGGGTGGGGTAAAGGGAAGGCTATATCCTGACCAGCAGATTCATGCATTGCAGGCGGCCACGCTGCTCCAGCGCTGGTGGAAGGGACAGCGGGATCGTGTGTGTGTGAAGTCTGGGAAGGGTCAGATGTGGAGGGTTGGTCAAAGTGTCCCTCGGTGTCGGTCTCCTGAGGGATCGCTCTAGAAGGCTCCAACTCTGCGGGCGCCCGAGTGCTGCTCACCGTGCTGTGGAAGAAACAAAAACATAAAATTAATATACAGATGTGGAATGGCCCTGGGTGAAAACAAAAAAAAATATTACATTTGATGTTAATATTTACCTTCTGGTGACCATGGTTTCACGCAGGAACGCCAGAGCTTGTGCATATTTGTACTTACTCTGGCGTCCTGAAGAACCACTCGGGGCCCGCATTTCCTTATTGAATTCTTTCTTAAAGCGATCCCTCACAGACCGCCACCGCTTCATAATTCTCTCCCCTGAAACGAGAAAGCACACATTGGTTACTATACAACAACCACACTTTAGTCCTCGTGTCCCCCAGAGTTCATGTTTTCATTGTTTCCATAGTGTTTCACAAAAGGAAATCATGAAAACATGAAGCGTTGGTTACACAAGGACAGAATTTTTTTAAAAACACCTTTACAGTCAGCAACATGAACTATACTTACGGTATTTATTCTGGGACCTAGGATTGAGGTCCCTCCAGCGGTGCATCATTGCTGCTGCCACTTCCGTCCAGAGCCGTCGTGTCACAATTTGATCCGCATGCTGGCGGTCCGCCATGTTCCACAGCGGCTCCCTTTCTCGGACCAGGTCGATCATCAATTCCACGTCCAATCCCTCCTCCGTGTCCGAGTCGGGAGCACGCTGTGAAGCCTGTGAAATGAACAATGAAAAAAAAATATATATTCAGATACATGGTTTTAGTTTGTAAAAATTATACATGTTACAATGGGAATATTAATGCACAAAACATTTGTAGATAACACGTTTTTTAAAAAGCATAAATTATATAACATGGCAAAAAAAAAAATAATACTTACACGTTGAGAACCGCCGACAGTCTCACGACGACTCTGGGAGGCGCTGGGAGAAACCCTCTGGCTCCCAGATGCGAGAGACTAAAAAAATGAAAATAAAAATTAGGATATTGGCAGGTGTTGGCCGCTGTGTGAAGTATGCACTAAATGTTTTTCTATGTGTTGTGTGTACTGTGATGTTGTGTTTCTGAGATTGATGCAGGATACTTACGAATTGTGAGCCCACTCCGGGTATCTCTCCACCCCGTCCTTCTTCCTCTGGGAGCTCCTCGTCATCTTCAGATTCCTGTTATTAAAATAACACAATCAAGACATATAGCCCACAGATGGATTGTGGATAGAAAAATTAAAAATACATATTTTTACCACCAATTCCTGACGATGGGTAGGAGGGCTCCCAGAAGAAGATGTGTCCTGCTGTGGCGGCTCTGGCTCTGGCTGGGAGGGAGGAGATGGCGATGCCGGTGGTGCTGCCGCCGCCGCTTCAGCCGCTGCTTCCTCCGCCAACAACGCCATTGCTGCAGCTGCAGCAGCTGTTTGATGTTCTCTGCTGTGGAAGAAACAAAAAGGGACAGTCAATATATTTGTATATTTCTTGGCCCTGTCTGAAAGAAAAACAAGCATGTATTTTTATTGAAATGGGGGGGGTGTAATGTTTACCTTCTTCTGGCTTCCCTCCTTGCCCGCCTCTCCTCCTGTTCTCTTCTATCTCCAAGCGCCGCCTCCCCCTCTTGTTGACGTCTTCTACTGTTAAAGTAAAAAGGTACTGTAAATTTGAGAATCCTTGTCCATGGCTGAAATAAAAAACAAACATGTAATTTATAGCAAAATGTGTGCTGTAATACTTACTTTCTCATTGCTATCCTCCTAGCTTGGAGGTCCTCTGCTCCCCTCTGCTGAACTTGGGCTTCAGCCGCTGCCGCCCGGTGAAGTCTTCAGCTGTTGAATAAGGACACAAAAACGGACAGTGAATATATGGGTATTCCTTTGCCCTGGCTGAAACACAAAAAACAAACATGTAAATTAGAGCAAAATGTGTGCTGTAATACTTACTTTCTGCTTGCAAAGCCTCCTAGCTTGGAGGTCCTCTCCTCCCTCGCTCACTTGCGCTTCAGCCGCCGCCGCCGCTCGTTGAATTCTTCTGCTGTTAGGACACAAAAAGGGACAGTGAATATATGTGGATTCCTTGTCCCTGGCTGAAAGAGAAAAACAAACATTACATTTTTAGGGACATGGGGGATGACATTTACTTTCTGCTGGCTTGCCTCCTTGCATCCAGGATGTCCTGCGCCCTTTCATCGCCAGCATCAATTCTTCTGCTGTGAAATTAACAGACCAAAAAAAATTTGTTGATATGTTTTGATTGTCCCTGTTTTAAAATATAACATTCAAACAACGACATTATTCCGACCACATGCAATCATTTTTTATAGCCATCAACAGTACCAGGGTAAACCGTATCCCTGCCAAAAAAAAAAAAAAAAAAATATGATAATAAAAACATGGAAATTTCACATAAGAGCATAATTAGCTAAGGTCAGAGGCAGCCAAAAAAATAACATTGCAACAAAAAGAAAAGTACATCAACATTTGTATACTAAACACAGGAAAATAATAGCAGCATGAGTAGATAAAACCGTGACAAGCCACAAAGAACAAAGATTGCAAACAAAAAAACATTAGCATAGTCATACAATTCAACAGACCATGAGTAGATAAAACCATGACAGGCCACAAAGAACAAATATTGCAAACAAAAAAACATTAGCATAGTCAAACAATTCAACAGACCATGAGTAGATAAAACCATGACAGGCCACAAAGAAAAAATATTGCAAACAAAAAAACATTAGCATAGTCAAACAATTCAACAGACCATGAGTAGATAAAACCATGACAAGCCAAAAAAAAAAAAAAAAAAAACCATTGGCAAAAAAAAAAATGGAGAGAAACATTACCATAGTAAACACATGCACATTTCCGATAGTAGCATAAAAAACAACGACATAACTGGCCAAAAAAATTAATACTTTTTAAAAAAAAAAAAAAACATTTTGATACACAAATACATCCACATTTCAGATTGTCGCAGGGAGACAAAGCACATCACTGCTAAAAAACAGTACCAGTAGATCTACATTATCAACATTCACAACAATAGCAGTGAATACACAATAAAGTTCCCAAAAAAATGCATTTTAAACTCGGGGACCCACCCCATCATCGGCAATTTAATTTCATTAAATACCTGGGGAACCAATCCCCATCACAGAAAAAACATTACATATATAATGTACCAGGCCACAAAAATAAACATCAGCTCACACAACATTGGTGACATATGTATTTTACATTTTTGAATTTGGGGGTGGGTGGTTCATATTTACCGTCTGTTTTCCTGGCGCTCCATGGTACGGATCCTGGCTGCGAGTCCGGTGGCTGCGTCGGTGGCTGCGTCGGTGGCTCTCTGTGGCTCTCTGTGGCTTCTGTGGCTGTGTCTGATGTCCCACCCAATTTTTTTTTATATGTTTGCTGAGGGGTGGTACTTCCTTGTATATGTTTGCTGTGGGCTGGTATATCAATTAACAAACCGGATGCGGCTACCGGATGCGGCGGACGCCGCGATGCGGCGCATTGCGGCGTCCATAGACTTTCATTGTAAAAAAGAACCGCATGCGCCGCATCCGGCGCATGCGGCTTTTTCGCCGCAGACAAAAAATGTTACATGCAACGTTTTTTCCAGACACCGTACGGTGACCAGACACCGCATGCGGCACCAACCGGACGCGCCGCAGTGACATGCGGCGCCATGCGGCGCTAATACAATCAATGGAAAAAAAAACCGCATGCGGCGCATACGGTTTTGTTGATGCGGCGCTGCTAAAAAATGCCGGGGCGCCGCAAGGGGAAAAACGGATGTGTGAAACCAGCCTTATATAAAAGGTGGTCATGCAGAATTGTTGCTGCTCTCTTTGAAGGGCTGAAGGAACATCCCACTCAGGTAACAAGTCACCAGTTAACATAGACAGACACTAGCTATGGCCTTTCCATGTTCACCCGATGTAGCTAGATTAGTTATTCCTTGGCACTGGAAGGGCACAGCAATCTTGCTTCTTAAGTAATGGCTCTGAGAATTTAAGAAACTCATGGCCTTCCAACTTGACTTATCTCCACAAGGTAGGTTGTTCTCCACCTTGACACATCTTCTCCTTTTGCTTATTTTTCTTACTCCCTTTTATCTCCTGCATTTTTCTGTACTAGGTCTTGTAGTTCATGAGCTATTATTTTTTCATGGTTTTCTTGTTTATACATTTGTTGAATATTTTATGGATATGTCTTTCCCAAAATACCTCATTATATACTGTACACATGTATTGTGTTTTTTGTATGACAGAACCATAAAATATTACACACTCACGAATCGCTACTATTTTAATGCAAATACCAATATTTACTTAGAGTAACTAAACATTTTTTTATTTAACCTCTTAAAGACCAAGCCAGAAAGAGCCTAAATAGCTGTCCATCATTTTTTCTTTGTTTTCCCTTTACTTTTCATCAGCCAGAACATTTTTACATTTTCTATTTTTTTATACATGTTTGTAATAAAATGTATTTTAGATTAAAAACTGTTTTTCTTATTCTTCTAGAATAGGGTCTTTTTTAATGAATTTTTTAAACTTTTTTTTGCACATATGCAGCGAGTGAAATAAGTATTAAAATTGTCACCAATTTTCTAAGTAAATATATTTCTAAAGGTGCTATTGATATGAAATTCTCACTAGATGTCAGTAACAACCCACCCAATTCACACAGGCAAAGAAATCAGACCATAGATGTCCATAAATTATGTTATGTGTAATAATAGGAAATGACACAGGGAAAAAGTATTGAACACGCTTACTGAAATGTATTTAATACTTCGTATAGAAGCTATTGTCGGTGATGACAGCTTCAAGACGCCTCCTGTATGGAGTAACTAGTCACATGCATTGCTCAGGTGTGATTTTGACTCATTCTTCCAAAAAAAACCTCTACAAATCTTGAAAGCTCCTTGGGCTCCTTCTATGAACACTGAGCTTTAGTTCCTTCCATAAGTTTTCTATTGCATTCAGGTCAGATGATTGGCTGGGCCGTTCTAGCAGCTTTATTTTCTTTCTCTTGAACCCAGTTGACTTTTCTTGGCTGTGTGTTTTGGACCATTGTCTTGCAGAAATGTCTATGCTCATTTCATTTTCATTCTTCATCATCCTGGTAGATGGCAGCAAATTTTTATCAAGAATATTGTTATGTCACGTATTTAAAGGGGTCAGATATGGCTTTAAAGAAGGCGATTAATTTTATTATAATAATTAAATGATTACAGAAAATGGGAAATAGTGTGATATTGCGTATACTTTTGCATAATATAAATCACAAAGGTAAAGTACTTACATTAGCCCGTCATCTGTCTGGGAACATCAGTTGTGAGAAGCAGAAGAGCGAAGAGATAGAAATTCCTGGGATCCAGACTGTGGCGTCACGGGCATCCCCTTTTCAGTCCACAGGTTACCAGGGCTTCTGTCTTAGCTGAAATCTTCCCCAGCATATGTATTGTTTAGAAACAAATGCTTGCATAACCAAGTATTTTACCAGCTATAACAAGTTCTATTTGTCCGACATAGCGTTCCTCTGGCTGAGTGGCCAAATCCCCAGATGTCAATCAGCATCGGACAAATGCATCACCGGATAAGACATGCCAAAAATTCTACTGGTACCGAATGTTTTGCCATATTATAAACATTTCTCATTAAACATTAATAATGAAACTATGCAGTAATTGGATGGTACTATAAACATACGCTTTCCCTCTAAACATTGATAAAGTAGCTATGTGATTCAGGTGTTGGGAAAATTACAGAAAATATAAGGCTAATATAAGCTGAACTGCTACTGTCTAATATCTTAAAGGTTCCTTAAAGACAGGCTACCAATCTGGATTCCTGATGGTCATTAACATCTTAGCACTACAAATATCTTAGTACATTTGTCCATGTATCCTCCCTTCAACGGTATGAAGTTTGCCAGTATCGTGTTCTAAAAAACAGCCCCACACCATGATGTTCCCACATCCAAACTTCACTGTTGGTTTGGTGTTTTTGAGGTGATATGCAGTGCCTTTTGGCCTCCAAATAGGGTTTGTATTATGGCTTCCAGAGACTTCAATTTTGGTCTCATCTGACTAGACTATATTCTCCCATTATTTCCCAGGCTTGTCTTAAAGGGAATCTGTAACCCCATTTTTGCGATATCAAATAAAGATATCACTGAATTGTGCGTCCCATAAGTAATCTATAGGTACCTATCATATCTCCTGACACCCCAGTTTTCATGTAAAAATACCTTTGTAAAGTTTGTTTTTCAGTATGCAAATACATGCAGTCTGGTCTGATGGGCGGCGTTTATTCCGATTCTCCCCCCGCCCCTTGGCTTACTGGACTTATCTTCGTCTGTGAATATCACAGACAGCGTACTGTTGCCGCACTTGAGCATTCAAAAGTGCCCTCGCGTGTGCGCAGTGTGCTTTGCCCAACAGTGGGCAAAGTAGAAAATCAGTTCTGCGCATGCGCCAGTATTTTGCATCCATTTCTATGCCCCAGAAGTCATCCACTGGCGCATGTGCAGCACTGATTTTTATGCTTTGCCCACTGTTGGGTGTGATGACATCTACTACATTTAGCAGCTTGTGTATAGCGCACTTCCCTTCCCCCTCCCAGCATAAGTAAGGCTCAGTGTAATCTGAGCTCCCAGCACTGGAGTTTCCCGCCTCACCGTAGGGGGTCGCCATTGTCTTCACATGTGCTCTCCTTCTATAGCAGCCATTTTGGAGACTTCATTCTGTTTTGGTTATCACACGGTGGGAGCGTTCGCTAGAAACATGAAAGTCACTGTATTGAACCATGCGCCGACGGGCATCGTTCCCGTGGTACTGGTGAACCCGTAACTCCAACAGAGCCCGAGAAATGGAATTCTCGGATTCCCCATGAACTAGCTCAGCCAAGTTTGGACTCATTTGAACTGTCATTTTAAAGTAAGATCATTGATAGGTCTGCCGTTATTCTGCTAGGTTCACAGGACGAGGGATGGACCTTATGATATTTCAGAGCTCAAATCATACACTTCTGTCCCTGGGAGGTGGCCAGAAAACCAGCCCCTTTTGTGAGGTCAGCAGACCACATGTATAAGTCTGGCAGTGACCCCCCCCTTACTCATTCCTTGCTGTGACGTCTTGACTAAGAGATCTGCAAATGAACTATGACGTGTGGCTCCTTCCCCAGCCTGGCTTGCCTATGCCTATGTAACTATCATGTGAGTTCTTTTCATTTTTAATCCCGTTTATTTTCTGTAACCATATTGTACATAACTATATTGCCTCAGCTTGTTACCTTTTTTTTAAACTATAAGCACTGCCTGTCTTTTTAAGGAATAAACCTATAAATTTATTAGTTTGTTTCTCCTGCTCTATAAACGAATTTGCACGCGCCTGAAGTACTACGCTACTGTTTTGGGGTTGCTACGGACCCTCTTGATAAATTGTTCCAAGTAAACCGTGGCTGGTGGCAGCTATAAAAAGGGGTGTAAAGTGTTGACCTATGGGGTGGCGTTGGCAGTGACGGAGCGGGTTTTATAAGTGTATTGCCCGGCTGCGGCTCGGAGTAATTATAATTCCCTCACTGCAGCGTGCCCCATAGCCAGCACACATCCAAGTGACCCGTCTGGCGACTAATTATCCTAGGTGCAGTTCCCTGACTGACCTGAGGGTAAGGGGGGCGCCAGAGAGCTGCAAGTTCCTAAGTGGAAGTGGGATAATTATAAATCCCTTACCGGGTCGGACGGCAGCAGCCGTCGTGTGTGTGCGCGCTTTCGTCACATTTGCGGCACGGAGGGATCACAAGCCGTGATACCCCGGGCTACCGTGTGGCGGACTGTGTGCCCGTTCATCACATAGTGGTGGCAGCGGTGGGATTATAGAGCATTAGTGATCTGGTTTGAGCAATCATTCCATTCACTAAAAAACCTGCACGGTTCTTCAGGGACCCTGCAATTAAAGTTTTGGAGAACAGACTCAGTGTTTATTAGTCCTGAGTAGTGTTGAGCGATAGTGCTCGATATCTAAAAATATCGTATCGAAATTGTATCGCCGATAGCACTAAATATCGTCGATATCCGATTTCGATAGCGGAAGTCCCATGTAAGTCTATGGGAACAAAATATCGCAACAAAAAAAAACCCTTTCTTACGTTGTAAACACAAAATATACACACATAGAATACATATATATATATATATACATGTCATTGTGACATATATATACATATATTTATAGTTTATACACTTCTACATAGTAAAATAGACTCTGATTCAATTGCCGGGTAAAGCCGTGACATACCCATAGAAGTCGACGGGCTCGGTGCCGAGTACCCCCAAAACCTCTGGCTCTGTGCGACTCAACTTGGGCGTCACGAACAGGATTCTGTAGCTCGCTATAAGCGAGTCCTGTGTGCCTGAATTGAACTGGTTTTGTGCTTGAGAATTGCTAAAATCATCAGAGAATGTATTTGCCATTTTTCCGCCATATCTGCGTCACGACGAGGCACTGGTGAAGAAGAAGGGCGTGCTCTTCATGGGTGTACTGTACACTCACTCAGTGACGCGAAAACGATGGCTCTAAATGGTACTGCAATGTAAGATCGTGCCCCACAGCTCTTCAGTTCCGCCTCCTCATCCTCCTCAGTGTGTGGAAACTAACACGAAGGTCCCGCCTCCCTACAAAAGAGGGGCCCTCTCCAGATGCTAATGACACATGTGACTTGGCAGAGATGGCTAATGGACACGAGCAGAAGTGTGAAGGGATGGAGCAGTCAGAGCTCTCCCCCCACGGAAGCGACCCGATCGCCACGGAATCACCGTTGGGCACCCGGCCTGGAAACCCTCCTACGCTGCAAGAAGCGGCGGATACCCTAAGAGGCCTGGCCCGGCACCGGGAGGAGGTCGCCAGGATGGAAGCGAGCTGGCGTGCCCTAAAACTAAACTTGGAGCGGCGCCAATCCCTCTTACCTGAAGTGTCTGTACCGGAAGGTGAGGCACCCGTTCTAGTAGAGGAGTCCTTGCAATGTGATCCGGTTGACGTTGTCGCAGTGGAGGCACCCGTTCCTGCAAAAACCGCAGCACCGTCAGCACCCCAGATCCCGCTGTCTGCCCCCGTCGCTGAGACAGAAGAAGCGACACCCGTCCTCATGGAGGAGGCCGCGCAGGCACCAGAGCACTACCTGCCTGTACCGGAGCCCGACTGTCATCTGATTTAGAGCCGTCTGCTTCCTCCGCAGGGGAGCGCCGCCAGGACTGGGGGGCGACAGGAGAGCTGCCGCAAACCGGACACTGTAAGCTGCAGTGGAGTGGTGGAGACATGGAGCAGCTGGTGGAGGAGAATTACAACCGGCGTCAGGAGGAAGAGTGGAGACGTTGGGAGCGGGAAGCAGAGCGACAAAGGGAGCAGCGAGAAACCCTAAAACTTCGCCAACGTCACCTGGAGAAGGACCGGGCAGATAAGGACCGGATGAGAAAGGATAAAGGAACCCTGTGTGAGCCGCGGCGTAAGGGTGCAGTACGGAGCTTTAAATTGAAAGGTGGTTGGGGCTTCATCCAGGAGCCTGGACTTTATTTAGAAGTCTTTGTGAACCGGCGGGACGTGGAGGCTCACCTCCCAGAAGGACACCCGGGGAGGGACCTGTTGCCCGGAGACTTGGTGACTTACACCCGACACTGGGGTTACAATGGATGGTACGCCCTAAATGTTACCAGGTGCGACCCCTACTCCCCAGTGTGTCAGGAACCTGTGAGACCCTCGGAGCCTTCAGCCTCCCACATCCAGGCCTCTGCAAAAGTGCCCACCCCACGCCGTAAATCTCCCAAGCCTCCCTCAGTGGTCTCCTCAGCAGCCCCAGCTATGGACATGATAAGTATAGCTGGCCCGTACCCGGCGCCTGTTAGGCCCCCTGGGGTTCGTTCAGTCCAGGACATAGGGTTCCAGACCCGGAGGGAGATGAAAGAGGTGGCCACACAGACCCAGATAGCGGGTCACGACTTGACTGTACAGGCCACACGACGTCATCAGGTCCTGGTGGTCCTTGGTGCCTCGGATGTTTGGCAAGCATCAGAAGAGTACCAGGTGGTACCTGGAACACCCCTGCCAAAGAAGTATAAATAACCCGGACAGGGTCCCTGTATGTAAATAGTTAAATTGTTGATAAATAGTTAAATTGTTTATGTACCCGGACGGGTGAATGTTTATAAAAAAGTTTTTTAATTTAATAAAAAAAAAAAAACACAGTTTTCATTACTTTTATTACAGTCTCATCCTGCGACGCCATCGATCTCCTGTAAAAAAATGAAAAAAAAAAAAAAAGTATACCACCTGACCGACGCAGTCCATAGTAACGAGTGTCCCACGACGATCCAGCTCTGCTACATCAGAATCCCGGCGCAGCACAGCTGATTACCTGCTTCCCCGGCGGTTACGTCATCGGACTGGTTTACGGCCGGGATTACCCTGCAGTCACTGCAGTTATCGCGAAAAACTGCATGTGACCGCCAGGGAGAAGATAATGGCGGCCATCAAGCAGTCCAGGACGTGACCGCCGGAGATCTTCTGCCAGGTAAGTGCCGCTGACTCCTGACAGACCCGACCGACGGACACTCACAGTGACAGTGACAAATCCGATTCCGGTATTCGATAAGACGAAAATATCGAAACGAATTATCGAAAGGCCGATAGAGCTAATATCGGCCGATAGCCGATATTTGCATTATCGTATCGCTCAACACTAGTCCTGAGACAATTGTGTGTACTTGCGGTTACCCCTCCCTTCTCTTTGGTTTTCTATCCTATCTTTTATTTGGCAAACATGGCTACAATAGGAGCAAGTTGGTACGGACAGCAGAGCAAGGACACTCTTGTGGGAATCTGCAAGTACCACGTCCTTGTCCACACGAACCGAACCAAAAGCCAACTGGTCCAGGCCCTGAAGGAGCTGGACGAGCATCGGAGCGTGGCGGGCGCAGGAGCCGGCCCAAGCCAAGGTGGTGCCGCAGGAGCAGAGGCCCAACCCCTGACTGCTTACACCCAGAGAGAGGTGGACCCTTACTTGCAGGCGGCCCTGGCGGGACTCTCCGCTGACAACCAGGAAGAACGCCTGAAGCTGATCCAGCAAGCTCAAGAGAGAGCCGACCAGCGAGAGGCCAAACAGCGAGAGGCTGAGATAGCCGAGCGCCAAGCCCAGCGAGAGGCTGAGAGAGCCGAGCGGGAAGCTCAGAGAGTCCATGAACTGGAGCTGCTCAGACAAGGGGCAATGCCCTCCACAGCCCAGAGCGGTACACCCAGCAGCTCTCAGAGTCCGAAGCCCCGGCCGGAGCACTTTCCGTGCTGGAAAAGGAAGGAGACTTGGACACTTTCTGCGGGCCTTTGAGAAAGTCTGCAGACAGTACCGGCTGCCTGCCGACCAATGGGCCAGGTACTTGACCCCCGGGCTAAAGGGCAAAGCTTTGGAGGCGTTTGCTTCCCTCACGTCAGATCAAGACAGTGACTATGAGGCCATCAAGCAGGCCCTGATTGCCAAGTACCAGCTAACCCCTGAGGTATACCGAAAGAAGTTCCGGAACCTCCAAGGTGGCCCACACGACAGTTATAGCGATGTGGTGCCAGGACTCAGGAACCACTTTGACCAGTGGATCCATGGACTGTCAGTTGACACCTTTGAGGAGCTGAAAGACCTGATGATCAAAGACCAGTTCCTGCATCTGTGCCCAGCGGAGGTCCGACAGTTCATCCTGGACCGAGAACCGGAGGTCGCGGTCACAACAGCACGGATCGCCGACAGCTATGAGGCCAACCGGAAACCCGAGGTGCGGAAGCCCGTCACCACCCGCTGGGGAGGGGTAAGCCTGCAACCAACCCCAGTGCCCCGGCCAGTCGTCCCTCTGGAGGCACTATCCCCTTTGCCAGCGCCAGGCCTACATCAGACCCCCGCCAGTGTTTCTCCTGTAAACGGACAGGACACATCAGCGCCACCTGTCCGGAGAGGCAGAAGAACCCCCCAGCCAAGGCCTCCAGGCCCAACGCCTCTGTTCTTTTGGTGGGTGGTGTGGTGGGGAGGGTTGATGACAACGTGCAGCCCGTCCGCGTGGGGGCCCGTCTTGCTACAGGCCTCAAGGACACCGGGGCTGAACGAACCCTCATCCGACCCGAACTGGCGGCCCTGAAGAGTTGATTCCGGGGAAAACCTTAACTGTCACCGGGATTGGGGGCGTCCACTACCCCTTGCCGATAGCCCGAGTTTTCATTGACTGGGGTGCCGGGAGCGGGGTGAAGGAAGTGGGGGTGTCCGAAAACCTGCCCACTGATGTTTTATTGGGGACTGATCTGGGGAGGATGGTCGCGTACTATGTCCCTGACACCCCTTCCCAATCTGATAATAAGGTT